>JASCZW010002931.1:0-76966 GCA_034211315.2 Aedes japonicus | reverse complement strand
CTTGCCGATTACGCTTCTTTCTAACTTTATCGCTTGTTTTTTGAGCTGCTCTTTTCTAATTACACAAATTTATCAGCTCAATACATTAGACATTAACTAATACCTTCACTCCAATTCTTGACCAACAATAGAAAATGACCTATCAACATTTGTAAACATACACTTCTGAGGCTTTTTTTCTCGCAAGCCGTAGGCACGAGCGCAAGAAAACGGGCTCCGAAATTTTGTTCACAAATGTTGATAGGCCTTATTCTATTGTTGATCGAGAATTTACATCTCGCTGCGAAGTGTCACCAATTCAAACGATCCAGTTTATACGTGCATCTACACACAGGAAAAATCTTGTAGTAGAAACTACCATTTTAACCGACTATGCCTATCTTTAAAACTACCATGAAATTTCAGTCAAATTTACTACGTTTATGGTAAAACCTTCAACATTTGTGGTATATTTGACAGACCTCATATTGATATCCACCGCACCATGGTTTATCTAATGGCAGGCATGGTAAAATCAAACGCATTTATAGTGAAAATTGTTGGTGTTTGCGCTCAATTTAACCCTCGAAATGGTAGTTTCTACTGCGACTTTTTTTTGCGTGTACGCTATAAATCGTTTACACTGAAGTTAATTTTTACACAGGAATGAATGCGATGGAAAAAAAACTACAATTAAAAAAACCGAGTAAATTCCTGGATCCGCGTAACAACCAGTTATTTACAAAATCTTCGCAAAGAGCGAGAAAAGTTACGTTTGAGACTCATTTTTGATCAAATTTAAGCGAGCGTTCACATTACTCTAATGTCCTCTTTTTTTTTGATATCAGGATGATAAGAAGACTCATTTGAAAAGAACAAGATAAATAGCACTATTGTTTTAATATTGCAATCAATATATTTATAATTGTTTTATGGCTGTATCGGTCGGGCCGCTCAGAGAATGAAGGGAGCGAATTTGCTAAAGCGATGAAAGTAACAGCGAGATAGATGTCGCAGGGGCGACAAGTGTGAAATGGACAGATGATGAAATTATGCGGAGGGTCATATAGAAGAAGCATATTAATCGAACTGCTGACTATTTTGCCAAGCTCCAACGATGTTAGAGGTCGGGTGTAGTGTGTGAAAACTACACTACGAACAGTTCGATGATGTAGCGATGAAAGTAACACATATTGTTTAAGGTAGGTAGACAAATAGCAGCTATAACGTATGTCAGGTATATCTTCTCATAAAAAAACAGCTAATGTACGCTGCCTGTAAACTACCAGATATGTTTTGTACCTGCATTTCCAAAGGTACCACAGCCAATATATATGCTCATACATAGTCGCATTCATCAGTAAAATCTATCTGAGTGAACTGAAAATGGAGTTTAACATGAAGAAGTGTTGTATGCCGTTTCCCACTAAACGGTGCTCAAAAAACCATCGTAAATTAACCGAACAAAATGTCAAAAAACTCAAGTTTATGGGCAAAACACATTTGGACACTTCTTTGATGATTTGTGATAATTGTCGTTTGCATTTAAATAGAACGGAACAATCCCATGCTGCAATTTCGGAGCCTAGTGAGAAACCATCAATTACTAACATTATGGATCCACAACCATCTACATCACGGCAAGTAGACTTGTATGGTCTCGAGGAAACGCCATCGGCAATATCATTAATGTCAGTGCCATCTGATAGCAGTGTGCAAGATTATTCAAGGCGCCATAATATTGAGCTATTTAACAAGGGCGTAGCTGGAATCAACGTTTCGCCAATATCGGCTAAAAAGTTCCTGAACGTAAATTATGCCCGCAAAAAGTTCAAAGATGTTTCAAACGGCATTCGGACACACATATTTGGGGATCAAGCGGAGGAGGATGACCTGGAACAATTGAAAGTGAAAGCAGCCGAATATGACGAAATAATCGCGCAGCTAAAGGACCGGTATGCTGATCCAGAAACTTCGAGGGACGATCAAGTAAGGATACTTTCGGTTTTACCACAATCTTGGACAAATCAAAGAGTAATGGCAGAATTTGGAATAACAAACAACACCATTCACCATTCATGAGAACATTAACTTGATGCTTCATGGTCTTAGAAAATATTCATTCGAGAATGATGATAAATTGTGTTTTGAAGAAATATTATGTAGCTCATCAACTAGAACTAAAAAATGCTACGGCGAAGTAATAATAATTTGTGATTTTTCTGAAAATTATTCATTTGTTTTTCAAGATGCTGTTCAAAGTAGTTATTGGAGTAATGAGCAAGCCACTATTCACCCTTTTGTCATTTATTACACGGAATCTGGAATACTTAAAAATATCAGTTTCATTGTTATCTCAGAAGTGTTGAAACATGATACGATTGCGGTGCAGGTGTTTATTTCAAAACTAATAAGCTTTTTGCAAACAAAAATTAGAGTAAAGAAAGCTACGTTTATGTCTGACGGGGCAGCATCCCAATATAAAAATAGGAAGAACTTTGCAAGCCTTTGTAAGTTTAAAAAGAAATACAATATTGATGCTGAATGGCATTTTTTCGCAACATCCCACGGTAAGGGACCTTGCGATGCAATTGGTGGTACATTAAAACGAATGGCAAGATATGCAAGCCTTGCTGTACAACATGAACACCCTATAAAAAGTGCATTAGAGTTATTCGAATGGGCGAACCAAAAAAGTGATGATTGTTTAACAAAAATGTCGTTTTGTTATGTATCACATGAAGAGTATGAACAGGGGGTAGCAGAATGGAATGAAATTTACCGACAGACTAAAACGATTGCAGGTACACAAAAGTACCACTCATTCGTTCCAATTTCAGAAAACGAAGTTTTTGTAAAACTGTTTTCGAATGACGAAGAAGGCAGGATTCATAATATTTATAAAAGCAATCAATAGTTTATATAATGTTTATGTAATATTATCAATGACCGAGACTAATAAATGGTATATATAAATATAAATCCAACCATAATTCATTATTTTTGTCTTATAACTTTAAGTGAAGCTTTTTCAATCGACGAGCTGTTAAGAGTAAGTAAGAGGCACATACATGTGTTTTAAAAAGGCTAAAAACACAAGAGAAACAATCGTTAGCTATTGTTGTTTTAATATCACGAGTAATTTATGAAAAGGGCGTATTTTTTGAGGTTTTGAAATTTTATTGAAAGAAAATCAGAAATATCTTGAAAACGATTGCGTTTACGTGGTTTATCATTATAATTATTATTGTTTGTAGTGATCTCCAAAACCATATTGTAACATCAAAATTTATTTATAAGAATGAATAACCAAAATTTGAAATATACACCAAAGTTCGCTATTTGAAAAACTTTTTTATTATAAGAGCGTCCATCCTAGAGTTCTTTTCAAACGTGTCTTTTTTCCTCAAATTTCCATACAACAAATTAAAAAAATATTAAAAATACTTTTTTTTAGATATTTTATTTTTAGTAATTATTTTTGATTTTTCTTGATGAAAAAAAAATTTTTTTTTCTGTGTATATTTTTTTAAGAAAGACTTTTTAGTTTCCTACAATTCCCTTATATAAAGTTTTTCTCTAAATGTAATGGTTTTTGAACTACGATTTTTCAAGTAAAATGTTGGAAAAACACATACGCCCATCTCAAAAGTTACTCTTGAACCCAAATTATCTTAACACCAGTGGAATTTTTTTTTCCAACGTACCGAACTCATGTGCTAAGTTTCATCCAAATCAATGATGATCGGGTATGATTTTTGGGATTTCCGGCACATTCTGGATGGAATCCATCATATCTTTTCAAAAGGTGCTAAGTGGGCTTCAAATGGTGAGTTGACAACTTGGCAGGAGGGTGCGACCGACCTCTGGTCCTCACAAGTTCCTACCTCATGCCTCCACGAGTCATATGATCACAAAAGACTGCCAGCTGAAACATGGAGACGCTGGTTGGCGTAGCCTGGGCAATGTTGTCAATCCGACAATAGCGAAGTGAGGGGGTGCGACCGGTACATCATATCATAATTTTCCATTCTCATATCTTTCAGGTCTTCCAGGTCGTCAGGTATTACAAAATAATTTAAAATTTAAAATTCTTTTTTTTCAAGGCGGTCATACATTGCCTAAATTTTCTGGTTCATAATGGATGCGCAAGTTTGTCTACAATTGCAACAAAACAGCAGTCGGCACACATGTAATTTTCAATTCATATTACAATATACCCTCACTATATATTTTATCTTATAGGACATTGTTTATTCATAGCCTAATTCTGTATATTTCATTACATGTATTACGCCAGAAAGGTAAATTTCTCTCAGGTACCATACAGTTTAGGATGATCATCTTCTGGTAGAAGCAGCAGTAAGAATGGGGATCAATTTTCAGCTGTATCTAGCACCGTCGGAGTGGCCTTCTCGAAAGTAGCAATGGATGTATATATAGATGTGTAGATACTAGTATGTGTTATTATATGATGCATGTTTTTTACAAGCTCTAGCATATTTTCATTAATAGAAATGTTGACGACTCTCTCGACCACTCAACCTTTAATTCCTTCATTATATTTTCCATTAAATGGCGTAATATGACCTTAACTTTTCAGTACACGATCATCAACTACTATTTGAGCGGTTCAGAGGAACACAGCTGTTCATCATTATTAATTGCATATCATACATATAATATTATGGAAGAAGTAATAAAATAATTAATAAAATTTTAATTGCTTCAGTTTGGTGATCCGGCCGGTATAATTATTTTATTAAATTATATCAAATGATAATCAAAATTAATGAATGCTCTTCATTCCAGAAGGTTATATATCTATATGTCATGATTAAATACGTAATAATATAATATTATGGTTTTATATACAATTGAATGCTTTATTGATATTTATACCTCAATGAATAACAAGATGACCTTCACATTCCAGAGATACAGTCACCCATCAGTGATACAAAGTGGTACGAAGCTGCATATTATTATTACTGCCTTAATATTATTATTTCAGCAGGTTAATTAATTTATTTTAACATGTTTATCATAGGCTCGTGAACTCCAACTATTACATAATTTAACTAAATATCCTTATATAATTTTTGCTCTACTATATAATCATATATAACATATTATTATTACATTACATCTATATTTATATAAATATAATAAATACTGGGTTGGGAGGGAGCACCAGGGTATCATTCAAGCGGAAACTGGACGATGGTTTGATTGACTGCCTGAGTCTAGGAGGGAACAAACAGTATCATTTCTTATCCTACCGATTCGAGTGTGGTGCTGCGAGTTCTACTCCAACAGTTTCAGGGAGAGTGACGCGCCCTTCTTAACAAGCCATCCTGTAGAAAGCTTAATGAGTATTGCGAATTGTGTTATTCGATTTGTTGGATCATATCGTTGGAAGGAGATTCTTAATTTCCCGTGGATTTCGTGTAAGTGTCTCTGCTTACGGGTCCACCCCTCCATTTTTGGCCCTTCATACAGCGATAGTGCGAATTCAGATCGGTGGCCCAATTTGATCTTGCTGTTAAGTGGAGCTGCATCCAAGCCAAGGGCTAGAGGGGATGGTGGCTACCATACATACATACATACATCTTTTCAAAAGGTGCTAAGTAACAAAAGTAAAGTGATTCTCTCCTCTCTCGTTTTTTTTATGTTAATTACGAAGCCATTATAATAGTTTTCAACGGTTCCTCTTTACAAATCGAAAAATGGCTGTCTAGCATATTATGATATTCCCATACAAAATCACATATTGGTTTCTATGATTTTTTATTCATTTTCCAGTATTTTTTTCTAATTTTTTCTTCATATAAACCTGTTGGAAACCAAGACGAATCAAACACAAAAGAAATCAAGTAAATCCATAGTGTCGTTCGTGAGTTATGCTGTCACGAACGGACAGCATTTCATTTATATATATATACTAGCTGACCCGGCAGACGTTGTCCTGCTTACAATTAAACTACTTATTGGAAAATTTAGGAAGGTATTAGCATCAATCAATATGCAACTTGCGATTTAAAATAAGTTCACTTTTGGCTTTGTTTTGATTTGCTGTGTTATTTTGACAGAATTTTTGAGAGTGCGTTCGTGTGAGTTCATTATTAGGGGCATATTATTAAGCTTGGGACCGATGTGCTAGTACTGACTTAGCCAAGCAAAAATCGTATTTGTTCGGGACCTACTGATCTAAGAGTTAGTCTATGGTATTAGCTCGAATCGCAAGCATTCGATCTAGAGTAGTCTTGAACATTTGAATCAATCCATTGGGCTCATGAAGCATCGCTTGCACTTGTTGTACAATGTCTCGCTTCATGGTGGAATAATGTTGCTGAGTGAATCTCCCTTGAAATAAATCTGTAGACATAGATGGTCTGCGTCCGTCGGTGGCAACATTGAATTCGCGTATTGGTAAATTTGACCTGTAAAGTAGACGCTTTCACAATTTCATAATTTACTAATTTTTAAACTCTTTGAAGCATTAAGGTTCAATGTCCAGTTGCGCCAAAAGAAGTCATTTGAAAACAACTATTATAACTCTGGATGTTCTGCAGAAAATGTTTAGAACCAGTTCCTGATCCCGACACAAATGAGCGCAAAGGCTCTGGTGTTTCATTTGGGAACTTCAATGTATTACAATGATAACAAACTACACTCATTGATCCAATGGCGACTGATATATTCGTATTGTCATCAAGATTTTGTGGAATGTAGGATTGCCTTCGTAATTGTTTTATAAGGTTATGTTGGGCACGATTGTTGCCAGATCTTTCTGATACATGCCGATTACGCTTCTTTCTAACTCCATCGCTTGTATTTTGAGCTGCTCTTTCTTCTTCACTCAACATCATTCGAGCCCGTGAAATCCGTTGTCGATCCAATTCAGTTTGAGTTGCACGCTGATAGTCGCTTTGTCTCATTCGAGAGTTTACTGAGCTAGCAGCCGACCGATATTATTCTGTCTAGTTGGAGGCATTGTACAACCATACTAATTGAAATTAACTGAAATCAAAACTGAAATCGAAATAATTTGTGTTTTTCTAAATTCTAGTAATATCGTCAATTTCACCTTCCTGTTACACTTTTAATCACACAGCGAACGATACTAATGTAAACAAAAACGTAATTACACATCTGTCAGTTCAATACAAAAGACATAAACTAATACCTTCACTTTCCATTGACCTTCATTCCAATTCTTGACCAGCAATAGAATAGGGTAATCAACATTTGTAAACATATACTTTCGAGCCTTTTTTCTCGCAAGCCATGGACTACACACGCAAATCTATAGCATCATCGTGTAGAGAAACTTTTCCATACATTATTATGGTATTGATTTGCGTGGGTGGCTTATGGCTTAAGAGAAAAAGGGCTCAGGAATAGTTGGTTACAAATGTTGATAGGCCCTATTCTATTGTTGATCGAGAATTTCCATCTCGCTGCGAGGTGTCACCAATACAAACGTTCCAGTTTATACGTGCTCGCTATGAATCGTATAGATCAGTGCACGGGCCCTAACCTCAATTCCGTTTTGACATTTTTGGGTGGTTTGTTTTGGTTACTATCTTCTTTGTTTTGATTCCTAGAGTGAACAAATTTTATCACTTGTGCAGGATCGTTATTCTAACGAAACAATTTTTAAGTTTGAAAATCAAACTCAAATTAATAACTATGGAATCCATTGGGAAGTTGTCCAGAGTTGTCGTGCTTACGAATAAGTAACCAAAACAAACCACCCAAAAGTGTCAAATTTTTGTCGGACTGAACCGACTGACGTCTGCGTGCACTGATCTATACACTGAAGTTACTTTTTACACAGGAGTGAGTGCGATGGAAAAAAAACTACTTAAACAAATCGAGTATATTCCTAAATCCACGTAAAAACCCGTAATTTACAAAAACTTTGCAAAAAGCGAGAAAAGTTAGGTTTGAAACGCGTTTTTGATCAAATATAAGCGAACGTTATCTACTCGTTTGAATGATGAAAACCGCGTCAAATTCCGACAACCCCGTAAAAAATTGCGAAATAAGCGACTCTAGTGTATTATCATTTTTTGTACATCTTCTCAAAAGGTCCTAAGTAACAATCAGTGATTCTCTCCTCTCTCGTTCTTTTTAGTCAATTGCGAAGCCATTATAATAGTTTTCATCGGTTTGTCCTTACATATCGAAAGATGGTCTTGCTGTCTATTATGATATTCCCAAACAAAATGACAATTTGATTTTTATGATTTTTTCTCATTTTCTAGTAAAATTTTCCAATTTTTTCTTCATATCAACCTGTTGGGAACCAAGACGAATCAAATAAAAAAGAAATCAAATAAATCTATCGAGTCGTTCGTGAGTTATGCCGTCACGAACGGACAGCATTTCATTTTTATATATATAGATATATAGAATAGAATAGAATAGATAGATCGAAGATACATATATAACAGCATAACTCACGAACGACACGATGGATTTACTTGATTTCTTTTTTGTTTGATGTGCTTTGGTTTCCAAAAGGTTTATATTAAGAAAAAATTAGAAAAATTTTCTGGAAAATGAAAAAAACATCATAAAAACCAAAATGTGATTTTGTATGGGAATATCATAATATGCTAGACAGCAAGACCATATTGCGATTTTCTGCTTCGTAATTAACATGAAAAATAGAACGAGAGAGGAGAGAATCACTTTACTTTTGTTACTCAGCACCTTTTGATAAGATATACAAAAAAATATAATATTGCTGGTTGCAGTTGTGATTGGACTCTAGACGTGCTTTTTGCGCATTTTAAGGTGAAACTCCCTTGAATCCTTTAGTAGTATTCATTTATTAAGTATTCAACATGCATGTAGTAGTGCAAACACTTTTTTGCTCTCATATGATAGTATTGGTGCATCATGAAGAAAACGGTCATGGTTGCCAGTAATTTTATTTTTTCTTTGTGGATTACAGTACATTCATTTAATTATTCCCTACAATATTCACATTTTTAAATCAGAGTAAGAATCCTTTTTAAAGGTTGGGGGAGTCTGGGGCATAATTAGCAAGCTTAATATTAAGCCATACATCTAGTTGAATACAAATATTGGATTTTAAATTTTAATGTTCAGTTCTTATTTCAATCATAAACTACCGAATGAGTCTTTGAGTAGACGGCTGAAACATAAAATGTATTAAACAAAATTGAAATTATGCATCTGAGATAATGAATGGAGTTTTTGCAGTTTGAAAACCGATTCCGGGGACCTTTTCACGTCATACTGAACTCTGACAACCAATGACAGCTCATGTTATACAACAGAATTCGATTGCCACATTGTTATTTCACACGAAACCAGTTGAATGTTGTTTACTCATAATAATGATCTTTTATTTTGAAACACTTAGAAGTTACTTGGGTACGTACCACAAATACAAAGAGATATTATTTTATTTTGTGATGTTAATTAAAATAAATAGATTTGATTTGCTTTACTTTATTTCAATGTGGAGCTTTGGTAAGTTAATGTATGTATTTATTCTATGTTTTAATAGAAATCTCATAATGTGCCAATTTTTTCAGCACGTATGTTTCAAAAAATAATTGTCCTTATTTTCAATTTTGGTTTTAAAGTACGATTCATTAAAAATTACTTCATGCATGATCATTGCTGTTCACAAAAATGACTATGCCTTTATGTGCTTGACAGATGTGCATTGACGCTTGTGCGTCAACAATAATATTTTTATCCAGAACAACAAGTCGAGACTTTTTTCCCGCGTTTTTTTTAAATCTAGAACAGATAATGTATAGTCGATTTCCCATAAGGAATCGTCTTTATACAGAGTATTATTATGGTGAAATTTGCTTCAGATTACGAAGCGTGATAAAAATTATAAGAACAATATGTTTGCTTTGAGAACCTTGGACGTTTTTTTTAATTTTTTTGAAGATCCTTAATAACTTTTTAAACATTTTACCAAAATTGCGTCAAAATTTCACTGCTGAAGACTGTGAATACTAAGAGTCAACTGAAACCATTTTATAGCGTTATTCGAAAGATTGTGACATCCATTCCAGGAAATTCAATTGATATTCCCAAAAGTGACTCCTTACAGAACCCTGGATTTCCGGAAACCAGATGCACTCAAATAGATATTGCATATATTGCATTATATTATTTCCATGAAGCGAATGAGATTCTGCATCCAACAGTGCTTAAACAATTCAAATCGGTCAATAATTGCCAGAGCTACAATTATTTGAATTTGGTGGGTACCCATGAACCCTGTCAAACACTTAAAGGTGTTGTTTTTTGTCGAACACATAAGTGTTAAAATGAAACTATGAACCTGTGAAAAAACCGCATCAAGTTTCATTTTTTCCGCATATATCCATAACGAAAAAGGGGGATCAAGTCAACTCAGACTCCCCTACCCCTGGTTCGTGCTTCCAAGGAAAAGGAAGGGAATGAAGGCTGTTTACCTTTTCTTTCCAAACAACAAACAAATCAACAAGCAATTGCAAAGCATATCAAAAACACACTCACCATCGGATTCGGAAGTATGACCGGGATTTTTAAAACCAGTATCATTTGGGACAGGTATTGGAACGTCATTTGTAAAGTCGGAAGATTCACCGACAGATTCTTCTCCGGAACTTATTTGTCGATGAATTTCAGCATCAGTTTACGATGAAGTAAAACCACTATTCCACGGGTTTTTGAATGTCCACGATAAGGGATCAACAGCACTTTTTATCATTTTGTAGCCCGTTCACGCAAAAAAGCCGCTTTTCTTCTTTTGGTAAGACGCGGCATTTTTTACTTCGTTAATCAAAACTTTTAACTTTAGTCCAGCACATTTGCGCAAACAGTTGCTGACAACACTGCGCTCTGCTACGCTACGCACAGCTGAGTGTAAATTAGAAAAAAGCAAAACGCGTAGTTTTGAGACCGGCTGCTGAATTTTTGCACCATTCTCGCTTATTAAACAGATTTTTCGTCCCCTATTTTCAAGATCGCGATGATTATTAATCTTTCAGTGAAAGTAAATAGTGTTCAAGTGGCTACGGGAAGTGGAAATACAGTTTTTTGTGAGAAAATAATAGGCAGATCCTGGCTTTGAAAAGGTAAACAAAGACGACGGAAAGTTACCTGCTCTGTGGAAATAAGCACTAGTTGATCAATTCAGAGTTTTTTCAGTGAAATAAATAGTGTGAACTGAATAAATATTGTGTTCTGCTGTCCTATTAGCAGTATGGCAATGATTTAGTACAGGTAAGTGGATTAATTTGGCATATTTTGTTGAGCAAACCCAAAGTGTGCATGTGTGGATGAGGAAGCCATCGCCGGTGGGACGCCCCTGGGACGGTGGGACGCCCCTGGATTTTGATTGTGAGTGCACAAAATTTTCTCACGGACAATTTCTTGTTTCGACGACATGACTGGAACTACTGAATGTGTAACTATGAAACTTGGCAGATGTAAATAATACACTATGCATAAGATCTACTCAAACTTCTAGGTTTTTTACTCATACGATTCAAAAGTTACATAAGATTTTCTGTGTGCCATTTTTATCGAATACACCCTTTACTCTACCGTAAGACTGAATCAAATTTTCATTCAACGAAGTCAATGTGATACTAAGTGCATCAAAGAGGACGAACTTCAGTTATTAGGCCACAATAATTAGTTTTAATTAGTGCACGCTAGACGGATGATTTTCTTAACAGAAATGTTCCTAATTTGCTAACCACTGCCAGCAACTAATCCGGTATGCACAACTAGGAACTAAAACGAACTCAACCACATAGTCTAGTCGGTCTCTGACGTGTCGCAATTCGGCTCGAATTATCCCTTCTAAAATTTCGTTCGATAGTTGTTCAACGGTCTTTGTGATATACTCCGGGACGCGGCGTAATTGAACTACAAACCGACAAAAGAAAAATTCAACCAAACAAACTCTTTAGTTAATAAGCTGATTTGGTCGTCCTTAAAAGGACGGATTTAATTGACGAGGGAGAAATAGTTTGCGATTCCCCTAGGGTTGTTTGTCTCGACACGGGCGGCTTTTTCACGCCTTGGCGAGGTTGACAGAAGCATCGGCACCAACAGCCAACTGTGCCAACACCTCTATGCACTCCCGCTTCTTTTTACCCAATTTCTGAGTACAATTGTATGCTATCTCTTTTTCTCTCACGGAAATGTTACTCAATTTTCGTAAGAAGTGGATCTAATCAAAAATTGAGTTGATCCACTGTTTACCGAAAATTGAGTAACATATCCGTGAGAGAAAAAGAGATAGCATACAATTGTACTCAAAAATTGAGTAAGTGGAGCGAGAGTGTGGGCAACGACTGTTCGCCAGTGCACCATCCAGGGTGCTTGCTGCCGCAAACTGTGTTGAAACAGCCTTTGCACAGCACCACGGCTGATGTAAGACTGAGTCAAAATTTCAGCTAAGAGCTGGTATGTCATGGCGTCGGATGCTATTGCACAAAAGAAGGCGGTACCAACGAAGGCAATGTGATACAAATCGCACCAAAGGGGACAAACTTCTGTTATTGCGCCACAATAATTAGTTTGAATTAGTGCACGCTAGACGGATGATTTTCTCAACAGAAATATGCCTAATTTGCTTCCCACCATCAGCAACTAATCCGGTACGCATAAATAGGATCAATGGCGAACTCCATCACATGGTCACTGATGTGTTGCAGTTTGGCTCGAATTATCCCTCTAGACTTTCGTTCGTTTGTTGTTCAACGTTCTTTGTAGTATAATCGGGGACGCGACGTTTAATGATTGCCATATTTAGCCGTGATTCGGTAATTGAATTAACAACAGCACAATAGAAAAATTCAACCCAACTCTTTAGTTGGTAAAATGATTTGGTCGTCCTGATAAGGACGGATTTAGTTGTCGGGGGAGAAATGTTTTCGATTCCACTTGGGCTTGCTTTCTTCGTTCAGCTCCTCGTTGTTGCGGATGGCCAGCTGCAGGTGACGTGGGTTGAATCTGGTCTTGTTTACACGGGCAGCGTTTTCGACAACGTGCTCGCCAAACGCCCACCTGTTCCATAATTGCTGACAAGGCTACTGTGGCAGTATGAACCAATCAGAGCGAAGCGCAAATATGATGTCATTTTCGACCAATAGCTGTATGCGTTCAGAATTTTTTGTGGGACGGGGAAAAGTTATTTTCAAGAAGAAGATGACATTTGTTGCTCGTTTCCTATGACCTTGCTAGGGAAAAAACACATTTTTCAACCTGTTGATATGCAAATTTGTATGGGAGCAAAAGAAGGTCATTTTCAAATGAAAAATTGAACTACTTATACTAATTGAACTTGTTTCAAATTTCAATGCGAAATGAGTCTTTTTGATCAAATGGTGTATGAATGAAGTCATTCTGTTTAGTCGAACGAGAGTTATAAGCGTTCAAAAACCTTTCACTTTTGCGTAACGCTCTCATTTTTCAAAATTCTTAAACGGCAACCGGTATAGAAAAGAGAAACGTAGTACTACGTTAAAATTCTTGCAATCCAAATAGCACATTCTTATTTGTTTTGCTCGACACTTGCTGGATAAAAGTTTATTTTGAAATAAAAATAATTTAAATTTTTTGTTCAACGATGCTAGAGTTTTGATTTGACAGTTCAGAGCTTCCAGATCCACGTTGTTTGGCTGTTTACATGAAAAAATGTGCCAGCTGAGCGGAACAGCATTCTTCGGGCTTGTACTGAGGTTATGTCCAAATTTGATGTGCTGAAAACCAGGGCAGGGATAAAATTTAAAATAGATCAGGGTTTCGAATAATACAAATTCTTACCCTCTAGCTTCCCGTATGAATCTGCGATCAACTTCTTTCTAAGCTCGTTTTTTAATTCCTCCATGTTCATGTTGCCACCAACTTTGAACTTTTTTTTCACCCATTTTTTAATTGTATGAGGTTTTCTCTAATGGGTATTTTTTACCCATTGTGTGATTGAGAAATTCCCCCATTTTGTGACAGATAGGAGAGCTGAAAATGGGTGTTTTTTTTACCTAATTATGGGTTTTCGCGTACAACCGTGTTCGTTAAAAGTTTGTCTATTAAACGATTTGCAGATGTTTTTGACGTATTGGATCTTTAATTACACTTTATATTACCGTACTGTGTGTTGAAAATACTTGAACATGTTATTACATAGCCGTAGGAAAGAAAAGAGAAAGTTGACGAAGAGAGCTTCTCAATGTTACTTAGGACCTAATGCATTGTTCAGCTTGATATCAGAAAAGTTAGCTACGTTTTTGATTGCATATCTTTCACTACCATATATAACAATACGTTGCAAAAACTGTTTTCCGTCTTACTTATTCTCACTAACGCCCTTTTTTTCGTGACAAAAAGTAATTTTACTGAACATGTTTACAAAACTCACCAGTTTTTGACATTAATTTTTGTTTGATCATCACTTGCACAGGAGCGCTGCCTAGGTGTTGTCAGAACGTGCACGGATCCAATTATTTTCGTCGCAACTGAAAAACGGAAAAACCCACTAGCGCCAAACGATTTTACTCTCGTCCTGTACGATTGAATTGTGGCGCATCTAGCACGCTGAATAGCGCATCTGGTGTGTTACACAGCGCACTAGATGCGACACTCTGCTGCCATACGGAAAAAGCAGTTTAATTGATTTGCGCGAGTGATATTTCCGGTTTTGAACTGCAACGAGAATATTTTTACCTATATATAAACTACGACTGTGTTGCGCGCAGCGCAGACCTGTCTATTCGCAAACACGCTAAGGTGTAAATAACCAATTTCGTTTATAAATTAATTCAGCCTTGTATACACGCTAAGGTGTAAAGTTTCAGTTCATTGTTACATCAATGGGTTACTATGATTAATGCTGCATGGGTAGTTTCGTCAGTGCGGGTGAAGGTAAACCTATGAAAAATCGGCAAGTTTTGTCCACCTTTTTAAATGCTAACGTTACAGTAAATTGCAGTTATCTTTCAAGTTATAAGGGAGTTGAAAACGCGTTTCTGTCCATGGATAAGGAATTCTAATTCTAAACAAATCATTTTGTTGATTCAAAACAGAGTGCTTTTTAAGGGTGAAAAAATATTTTGTTCAAACAATAACTTAAACATTTGAGTTAAATAATAAATGTGATAAATCAAATATTATTGAAATAAATATCACACAGCAGTGATTAATTTTATTGGTTCCATTTGAAATAAATTATTGTATTTATTTGAAACTTTGTTTTTAATTAAAACAAATAGAAACCTTGTATTGAATAGCAACAAAATATTTTGTTGATTCAAACAGAGTGATTGCTTTGGGTGAAAACATATTATGTATAAACAATAAATTAATCATTTGAGTTAAGAAATATATATGATTGTCATAAATCCAATAATATTAAAATTAATATCACACAGCGGTTATTACTTTAATTAATTTTATTGGTTTGGTTTGAATGAAATATTGAATTGATTTGGAACTTTTTTATTGAATTGAAACAAATAGAAACAGTGCATTGAATACCAACAAAATATTTTGATGATTCAAATCAGAATGATTTCTTTGCGTGTAGCAACAAAATAAACAAGGTTGTTTCTTTTCTTCTATTCTACACAGAAAGAAATCTTGTAGTAAAAACTACTATTTTACCCGACTACGCGTTTCTTTAAAACTACCATGAAAATTCAGTCAAATTTACTACGTTTATGGTAAAACCTTCAACGTTTGTGGTATATTTGACAGACCTCATATTGATATCACCCGCACCATGGTTGATCTAATTGCAGGCATGGTAAAATCAAACGCATTTATAGCCAGCTGAAAATTGTTGGTGATTGCGCTTAATTTAACCCTCGAAATGGTAGTTTCTACTGCGGTTTTTTTTTGCGTGTAGGAACTGTAAACCGAAAAATGGTGAGACCAACAATCAATGTGAACAAGCGATTTGAAATTGGGTCACTGTCGTATAACCCCTTGGTCCGAATTATATCTTGCAGTTTTTACCTAGCAATACGTTTTTGCGATTTTTGCTAGTAGAATCTTTGCTATGTAATTTTGACAGAATATTTGAGAGTTACTATCTCAGGCGGGAGAATTATGAGGCTCGGGAGCGAGCTAGGGACCGATGTACTGGTACTTTCTGAGCCAAAAACTATATCCATTTTCAAATTTAATGCACATAAAAGAAATGCTAGGTTTGGCGTAGGTTCATGGGATATTTCCTTGAACATTTAGCCAGAAAACGCCTGAATCTAGTATGTTGTATGAAATATTACGAGCGATTTCGTTGTTTACGCTTGCTGCACAAGTGAACGAGGGGAATTTTTACGCGTCAGTTAAAATTCATTCTTTTTCTGTGTAAATGATCTTAAAAATAAATGTATGAGAGAAAGACCCGATTAGTCAACGGCGGGTTTGAAGCATAATGCTTGGAATTGATGCGAGACATAACACGAACGAAGACTCGACCTACACCTACCCTTTAAACCAAGATATCTTCGGATGACAGAATGTTGCCATTGCCACAAATATCCTTTGCTCTATTTTTATTGGCAGCTGACGAGTGACTGTTGACGCAAAATAAGGAAAAACTGATTGAAGGCGATCCTCTTTTGATCATGAAAAGAAAATCTGAATTTTCATTGTCGTGTGAATATCAAAGCATATAAAATTGTTAAACGAATTAACAGTCAACAACAAGCCTGTTCTTTCATTTCCCAGGATCAAACAATCAGATAGGATCCATGCAAAGATGATGATGAAATATCGCGAAAATAAAGCACTAAAACAATAATAACAAATAATGCGAAGCCTTTTTAGAACAGAGAAATGAAAATGTAGTACTAATCCGGTGGTAAAATATATTGCAACGTTCCACGATTGTCACCAATGCGGTAACATATGCGGATCAAGGAGCTTGAAATTTTCGGATGGCATCATGAATTTCGTTGTAAACACCAAAGCCTGCGCACGTCTCTATCAATGGTCCGTCGGTAAGGAACGATTTAGTGAAACCAAAACTTTGCAGCAAACATCACTGGGGCAATCATAGGACGATGATACTCTGGGATTCAATGAAGCTTTGCTTCATGTATAGTAAAAATAAATCGAATTGCTTAGTTCGGGGAAGCAAACATGATTCTAAATATCCTTAAAACTTTTGATGCCCTGTAAGCTCTTCTTTAAAGTAATGATGGAAGTTGAGAACAAGTGCACCCGGATGGCACTCCAGTTTTGATATTTTTTTTGTGTGGTTCTGGGTGGGTCAAATATTACATCCACTGTTTTCTGAAATTCTTAACCCCTTCCCTCAGTGACGCTTTTCGCATTCTTCCAATACGCATTTTCTGAAATTCTTAAGCCCTCTCTTACCCTTATACTTACGAGAACGGCTGTATTTGGAATGGTAATAGTTCTGTTTAGTATTCCATCCACATTGGATTCTGGCATGAAATGCAGCTGCCTCTTGGAATTGTATGAAATTGTTGAGTTTTGAGGATGAAACACTATATCATCATGATTCAAAGATTCTCGGTACACTATCGGTCCTATCTCTACGAAATTCAATTTGTCATCTAACTTGTTCATCCATCGCTCGGCATTTGTCACGGAGAACACGTAAACTTTACATGTAACCTGAGATTGAAAAAAGGAAATTAACACAAAGAAATATGCCTAATAAATCTGCATTAATGAGTCTGAAAAGTTTATTACATATTTATCTACCTACATAAAATTACCTACCAAAATATCAGAAGTATTTTGCCACCATTTGAAATGAGGTGTAAATTCTCGCATTTTCAATCGATCATCTAAGATTAATTTAGTTAGTTCGTATCGTTGAGTAAAAAAGCCGACTGTGAAGCACACTGCAGCCAAGATTAAAGATGTTGAAATGACTGCTATATCTGAAAGAAAGTAAGTAAATTCAAAAATGAAGGGTGTAACGAATAAAATTTGTTAATTGAAACTTGATGGATTTAATAAAATCGGGCATTCAAAAAATCTAAGCACCCTCATTTCGTAGGTGTGTGCGTGCTAGTGATGACTATATTTTTATTTGACATTTACACAATAAAATTTTGCTCGCGTGTCCCAAAAATAAGAAATTCATAAATGAACTAGGTACAGGCTGAAAGTCTCTCTAACTAATAAAAAACACCTAACCCAAACCTATAGGTTATAAGAACTACTTGCAAGCCGTGTTTGCAAGTTGTCAAAAGTGACCAAATCAACTGATCAATCATCGTAATAAAACGTGTTCGGACAACAGTTTTCGAGAACCACGAAGGTCGAATAAGGGCAAACCGAAAACTACAAACCTGGATGAACAATAGAAAAGGGCCTATTAACATTTGTAAACAAACACTTCTGAGTTCTTTTGCTCGCAAGCCGTTGGCTATACACGTAAACCTACAGAATCGTCGTGTAGGGGAAACTTTTCCCTACATGATGATGGTATTGGTTTGCGTGAGTGGCCTACCCTTTGCGGGGAAAGAGGCTCAGAAGTGTTTGTTTACCAATATTGATAGGCCCTTTTCTATTGTTAATCCAGAAACTGGCGTCGAAACCGAGAGCTGAAAGTGTTGTCTACCGTGTATGGAATAACGACTTTATCTTATTTATTTATTTGCCGTCAATCGAGTTTGTAGACCGTTTTGTTACATAGTTTATCTTATACGCTGTTAACTCTAAGTTTGTTTTAATACAATTTAGTGTGCATGGGTAAATCTTACTCCTCCTACACGGTTACTGGCTAAAACCCATTAATGGGTACTATAGTACTCACTTTGGCTATAATCGCCACTCCTCATTTAATGGGTAAACGCGAATAACCCATTAATGAGTACCGACCACTTCCGTCAAAAAATGGGTATATTTTTACCCATCAGTGTAAAAATTTTTTTTTACAAAATGGGTAAAAAAAACACCCATTTTTGAATCATGAATAGATAAATTGATAATGAAATCGTGTGCTTTCAAAGAATTATCCGTTGGAAATAAAAATAGTCGTAGATAGTCGATATATTTCTAAATATTGTTTATTGAACAGCATTAATATTATGTAAAATCCTGGAAGTTCGTGGAAGTTATCTGCAGCGGAGCTGCAGCCAGCAACAGGACATTCGTAACCTTAATTTAAAATTCAATTTAACAAAAAGTTTCCTGAATAAATTTAGATCTACTGACACTCTAGTTTTTTGTAAGACTCGAAGTCCAGTTTCTTTCGAAGCTCTTCCATTTTTCAAACAATCTGAAAATGGCGGTTTTGGAAATTCATTATTTTAAATTTATTTATTCATATATTTAGGAATCTTTTACATACCAACTGGACCAACTATCCACTTTTGCTCAGCTTATTTGTGGAATTGCTTTTGTTGGCAGATTTCGGACCGGATTTACTTGTTTCGAGACTCAGCTGAATCGCAACGCACAAACGACTGAAGAGAGTTAAATAATTTTCATAACTATTTTTCACCCATTTTTTTTCCTGCTAATAAGTTCTCACCGATGGGTATTTTTTTACCCATTTTGGCAAATCAAATTATACCCATTGTTTGACATTTACGTGCGGTGTTGAAAAATGCGTATTTTTGCACCCATTAATGGGTTTTAGCCAGTAACCGTGTATAGCTATTACTGCGCGCGAAAATATTGCTTTAATTTTGTTTTGGTAATTGTAAAATCAATACTATGGCGCTCTTTCAGTGTTTGAATGTTGATAAGCATACACCGAGCTTCATACGATGGTAAAGGAAATACAGTCCAACTTAACTTCCGAAGTGCGTATAATAAAAACTGTTTTTGCACAGATTCTATTTTATTTTAATGTGTAATTGAGAATGGGGACCAAACTATGCTACAACATTCAAGTATTGATCTGACATAAGCGTACAGTGTTTTTATTGTGTATGGATCACGGAAATTATAACAAACTTTATCTACACTCAGGCAAATTAACTTGAGAATTTCATAAGATTCAACTTATGAACGATGGTTTGGAATTTTATAAGGTAGACTTATGAATTGATTTTGTTTCACACGAAGTTGTTCTTGTACGCCTTTATGCTTTCCTGATGACAAGTGTTGATTCAGGCTAGTGGGCAATTCATTGGAACCATTGCCTCAACGTTCATGGTATGAATCCAGGTTGCAGCATATTTTATTTTTTCAACATCATTATATTTCATAAGATAAATTTATGAAATTCGTACTTCATTTTTATAGCAAATAATCTTAATGCAATCTTATGAATATCGAAAGTTTATTTCGCTGAGTGTACATATACAAACACGCAAACAAATACGTCAACGATCAATATGCAACTAGCTATTTGAAATTGGTTCACTGTTGTAGAACCCCTTGGTCCGAAATACACCTTGAAGTCAGCACCTTACACTCCCGCTTCACCTTACTCAATTTTTGAGTATAACTGTATGCTATCTCTTTTTCCCTCACGGAAATGTTACTCAATTTTTGTTAAAAAGTGGTTCTACTCAAAAATTGAGTTGATCCACTTTTTAACGAAAATTGAGTAACATTTCCGTGAGAAAAAGAGAGATAGCATACAATTGTACTCAAACATGGAGTAAAGTGAAGCGGGAGTGTACTGTACATATTTGCGTCTTTGTTTTGATTTGCTGTTATTTTGATAGAATATTTGAGAGTGTGTTCGTGTGAGTTCATTATGAGGAGCGCATTATTAGACTTGGGACCGAGCTTGGGACCGATGTGCTCCCAGTAAGAAAGGTTAGTCTAACATAAGTCTAACGTTAGTCGAACACGTTAGACTGTTCGTCGAACATTTTGTCTAACTTTCGTCTAATGTTAGACGTCTGTTAGACAGATCTGACACAGAATGTTAGAAGTTACTGAAATAAAAAGCTATCGGTTTAGTCTAACGATAGACTAAAACTAGGCGTAATTCAATACGGGTGGTGCGACCCCATTAGACTTGGTTTTGCAATCAAAGTTTTATGGTCGTTTATTGACACTCTTCTACACAAAACTTGGTAGTTATGGAATACTGCCAGAGTGAAAATAAATGACCATAAAACTTTGTTACTCACCTTCTTTTTATGCAGTATCCATCGGATGAATCAGCATCCATCAACCAGCTTCTCGCGTTTACAGGTTCAAAGCGTAAAAGAAGAACGACATCTGCGACGTAATTCTCTCGAGCTTTAGCTGCCAGCGTTGCCATAATTATTTTCAATTATCTTTATATTGTGTCAAAAGAAATCTGATAGCATATGTATTTCAATTTTTTATATCTAATTTGATTCGTCTTTAGTGTGGGCAGGTTGATTAAAAAACGGACTATACTACATTTACCGAGTCATCTTGTGAGTTGTTGCAAGTGAGTGATATTATTCAACTTGTCATCATCATTTCAACTGAATGAATTTGAATTATGATTAACTTCATAAAATTGTAACTTCCTAATTAATTGTATATCAAAACAATCAGACACCGCAAATTCCACTAAATAATTTCCCAGTTTTCTTATAATTTCAAATTGTCCATATATTTGAATTGTTTAAACCGTCAACCCATCACGGAGAAAAAAAAATCCCGAATGAAACACTTGTTTGTTGACATCCAAACTAAAAGAACTTGTTGGTATAAAAATCCGTTATGTTTTAAGCCAAAGATTTTGTTTTGAAACATATAGGTGGTTTGGTGAATATTACCACAATACAACACAAATTATGGTTGTTCTAAACTAACACATTGTTGTTGTTTCCACCATGAAAGGGGTTTATTATTACCAAAACACAGGTTGCATTGAATCAGGGAACCAAATTTTTTTTATATTGATTCAACCAAAGCGGTGGTAAAATCAATTTGAAATTATGTTGCGAGAAAAAGTAACTAAAAATTTAGTTTGACACAAACTATTATTTGGGTTACTTCGTTTTCCGTCATCCGATCTCGCTGCATGCTATTACGTTGTCACTCAAGCGTGTTTTTTCGTGAAAGTTTTCATCGCAGGTTTATTGAACATTAAAGCAATATATAAAAATGTTGCAGTATACTAAATATTACTTTGAAAAAAAAAACTGGAAATAGTAGAATAGCTCGCATTGATATTTATGCCTACACTGATAAAAAAGGAATGGTAAACTTTATGTGTCCCACACATAAATTTTTGCCATTTGACCCACAAATGATATCTATGTGTAAATCCACATACATTCTATGTGTACACATTTGTGTATAATAAAATTCGATGTAAGCTGATTTAAGACCGTGATGATTCAAAATGGACATTTCTTTTTTAATTTGATCTTATCTTACATGAAAGTTTCTAGCAACAGCATTTCCAAAGGCTTGTTGAAATGCTCTTTTACGTTGCATCGTCTTGGTTTTGATACAACTTGTGATGTAATGATGATGTGATGTGATATGAACTCACCATCAGTGCAAGGATTACCTATGCTTGCAGGTTGCCCCGAGAAAAGGGCCAGCCGATCTCAATGACAAGGAACTGACGACTCCACGAACCCTTGTCCAGTCAACAAATCCTTCGACTGCCTTAGGCTACCCCACAAATCCCAGTAATATAGTTTTTATGGGAACAATACAAATTTTTGGCATACATGATGATTTATAAAAAAAAGGTTAAGATACAAAATGTAAGAAATTTAATATTTATATTAAGCTTCGATTCAATTAACAAAAAAATATACACCGTGACTAGAAATTAGAAGAAAAAATAGTATTTTCCATTTAATTTCAACTACTTTTGCTTATCTTGACAGATACGCGTATTTCGTCTACAATGTGCAGACTTCTTCAGTGTCTCGTACTAATAACTCAAGATAAGCAAAGGTAGTTGGAATTAAATGGAAAATATCAATTTTTCTTCTAATTTCTAGTGACAGGTATTCCAATAAACAGCTCAAACCCTCTAGGATTTATACACCGTGTCCAATATATTCTCATACACTTTTTCCTTGCATTGTTGTCGTGCAGTAGTTTTGCACTATGTTTATACAAACGCTTTTAGGTTCCGATTGTATTCATTCGGTGTTTATCTTTTACCAACAATGAAAGAGTTTCGTGGTATGGTGATAAAAAAGTGGGCTTTTTGCGAACTATTCCAGAGAGTGAGAGGAATATTCCACGGTTCCAAAATGCTGCGTCAGTGCTGGTTTGGAGAGGAATTTTCAAGCGAGGCAAATTACCACTGGTTTTCATCGAAAAAAATTTTAAAGTGAATGCCGTATATTATAAAACGGAAGTTTTGGAGAAAGCTGTCAAGCCATACCGTACAAGATGTGTTTGGAGATGATCACTGTTTGTTTCAGCAGCGCCTTCGCATACTGCAAATCTCGTTTAGGGCTGGGAAATTTGACCGACTTTTTGGACAAGAACAAATAGCCTGGGAGTTCTACTCTGAAGCCTGGGAGATCTGAATCAATTTTATTATTTCGTATGGCCATACATGCTGGCGAAGGTAAATGACCACAAGGCGTCTAATATGAACCAATTCAAAACCGTAATCAAACGCATTTGGGACGAAATGCCAATGAAAGTCGTGCGTGACACCTGTGACGGTTTCGCAAAACGTCTGGAGCTGGTCAAGAAGGTTAAGACGGTGTTATTCCAAAACATATGCTGTAGTTGATCAGTATTATATTGCAATATAATGGGTAGAGTTATCAATAAAATCTGGATTACCAATTTGAAATAAATAGAGTTTTATTTTGTTTGAGAATATATTGGTATATCATAAAAACAAAAATGTTTTTTGCACCAATTTCAAACTTTAACCATGTAAATGGAATTCTAAGACACAATTTTTATTTCTTGACCTTGTTAAAAGCAACTACAGTGGGTCAATACGGGAAGCCAATATGCGTATGAACAATAAATATCTGGCATCCACTGGATTGTTACTGAAAAAAAAAATTGTATGTATGAAAATCCAACTAGTCCTGGAAAAGCTGGAAACAGATTAGATCGTTTCAGATATCAAAGATTCAATTTAAATGAGAGATATTTTTTTATCAGAAATGTTGTAAAATTTTCTTCATAGTGTTCTAGTTACTTCTCAAACATAGCAATTGGAGTGATCGAAGAGCCCGGGTTGATGATTTCTGAAATAAATGACTTATCTTAACATAATACCACTAAACAAAATATTTATATACAATCCTTTACTGCTTATTAGTGCATGCCAGTATCTTATGAATATAATAGCTCAAGTTTAGAAGTTCAATTTCAAAGTCAATTTTATGCTGAAATGCTGAAAAACAAATTGACGTTGGACATTGTACGTTTTACCACAGAGAACAGACGTTCATCTTCGGTCTGCTACTTGTGTAAAACTTTAAACCGATATTTCAAATATATATCATTATGCTCCTGGTAGGCGGCGCTGTAGTTGTGCGATAATTGTCATGTCAATGTTTATCAATAAAAAGCATAGCACATAACCTGAAATGTTTTGTTTGTTTTTCTCTGCACTTGCTTTTACTTTTTCTGTTAGAAAAGGTATACGGACATCACTGCCTGTTCTCTGTGGTTTTACTTTGTAATGACTAATGAAACTAATGACCCATCACAAAATTAACAGCAAAAGTCACTGAAACTTAACTCAGTTACTAAATCAATAGAAACTCATCAAAAATCATCTCTTTGAGCCACCATTTTTTTCAAAACCTTGTCTTGCATGCACCTCCTCATATCAATTTGAAATATCGGTCTGAGTTCACAGTAACGCTCTGTGAAGGGCCAAAAAATGAGGAGTGGACCCGTAATCAGAAACTCTTACACGAAACCTGCCAAAACACGAGAATCTCCTTCCAACAAAATGATCCAACAAGTCGAATAAACCAATTCGCAATACTTAATAAGGTTTGCATTAGGCCAAATGTCATCAATGGTCCAATTTAAGCTTATTGCTTGCTCTCAACTTAGCGTTCTAAATGCACTTCTAAAATTATTAATTGAGGCCTTTTAATGCCACGTACCATTTATGTATCAGAATGGTTGTGTGGCACGAATAATCATACCCGTTGCCCAGGGAATCGAGCAATTTTCCTTGACGAAAAGTTCCTAGAGTTGAACAAGAATCGAATCGAATATGATAATGAATGTACAAAATATACCTTATATTCAGTTTTTTTTTACTGGAAAGAGGAATTCTGCATGTATTAATATATTGAAGTTTTGAAAAAGCTGAGAAACATAGTGAGTCATTCCAACTATCATAGATAGTTCTTCAGTAAAGAACATGCTTTTTCTCTAAGAGCAACAGATTATTTTAGAAGACCGTTCTAGTTATATTACAAAGATGGCAATTTGAGTTACCGTAGAGCCCGGTTTGATGATTTCGGAAAAAAATGGAAGGCCTTATCAATATACCACTAAATGAAAAAAAAAAATATAATCATATACTGCTTATAAGCGCATGCCAGTCTTCTATGGAAAAAGTTGAGGTTCAGAAGTAAATTAAAATGTTATGTTGAAATCAGACTACGTCAACCAGCGCCTCTAGCAGATTGGTCAGGCGGCAGTCGTTTATGATCATATGAATCGTAGATTGGAACTTGTATTAATAGGAGGCCGGTCGCACCTTCTCTCCAGGTTGTAAACTCACCATTTGAAACCCATTTAAATTTACAGTCACACGTGTACATTTAAATACTGAACTAGACAGAGTTCAAATTCTGATTATTTTCGAAATTTGAGCTCTTGGAGGCGATAAGTATGAATAATAAATCAAATTTATATAAAAATGATTGATTCCCGCTTTAGGCTTCTGAACTAAGGCTTAAGTAGCAACGATATCATCGAATAATGTCGAAATGTATACATTAATTGTTATGTTATGTATTCTCCGTGCGAGGAGTAACGATTATGATGTAGAAGGAGATGTTCGCTCATCACCATGCGGCACCAAGAGTGAACAACAATGTTTTTTGGCTAGAATGAAAGATGTGAAGAGAAAGTGTTGAAAGGTCCGTCAGAGTGCGGCAGGTAGGAAAATTAACAGATGTTTTTGAAAATTGAGCGAAAGGGCATGTATCCAATGGTACTCGAACCATGGACGTCAATCTTTGCCTAACATCCCACTGCGGGGTAGGTTGTAGCGACGGAACAAGTCCGCCACTTCAACAGGCAAAAATTGACGCATGGAAAGACGTTCATGTACCACTGTGGCTTGTATAGTTTATTCTTAGCGATCTATTGTGTGCACTCTGTTTACTGATGCGCACATGGGAGAGGAACTCTCTCCTTTTTTGGGTTTGTTTTGATTCGCAACGACTGACGATCACTAATGTTTTTCTCGTCGTCTCCAACGTAGAGACCTCGGAGAGAAACATAGTGAAGCGATGCGATACTGGTCCCCACCAGTATAATTAATGGTTACCACCATTTATGGGTTTACATACATTAATTGTTATGTTATGTCGAAATGTATTTTATCAGGGATGCTGTTTATTGTATGTATGTATGTATGTAAGAAACCACTATCCTAGCGTGGGCCTTGCCCTGCATGCGGTTCCACTCCACCAAGGTCCACAGAAAGATCATGCTTTGTTACCGTATTAAATTCAACATACTGTTGTATGAAGGGCCAAAAAGGGTTGGGCAGGCCCGTAAGCAGAGACACTTACGCGAAACCTGCGGGAATAAGAGAATCTCCTTCCAGCAATATGATCCGATAAAACGAATAACAAAATACGCAATTCAATTAAGCTTTCCACTAGATGGTTTGTTAGAGAAAGACGCGTCAAATTCATTACAACTGTTGGAGTAGAATGTACCAATCATGAATGATAGATGCATCCCCTCCTAGACTCCGGTTGGCCGTCCACTCCATTGTCCAATTGCAACTTCAATGATGCCCTGAGGCACCCTCCCCTCCCAGTATTTAAATATTTTAATTCAATGAAATATAATAAGGTGCATTTAATATAATATATATAATATTTAAAGGAAATAAGTACAAAAAGTGTATGTAGTTTTTTAAAAATGGAAAAGGTAGCCTGTTCTGAATAATGATTTCAAAATTTTGTATCTTACAAGTCGAAATTTCCTTTCTGCTGGTTCTAGGGAGCAATAATATGTAACAGTTGAAGTCAGGACCTTTAAACAAAAAACAATCACCGCTCTGTGTTAGAAGTTAATGCTGGGTTAATCCTGTAGTTTTTAAAAAAATATGATGAAGTAATTAAAACAGTATAATTACTTAAAACTTTCTAAAGTGATACAATGAAAGAAAGTTTATCACCGGGCAGCCTAGCAAAATGGCAAAAAAAAATTTAAGCAAACAGTAAGCCAAAATGAACTTCATATGATTAAGAATACTGCCCAAAGAGGGACACTTAGCAAATCCACAAAAATAGAAAGAGAAAAAAAAGGAAGGAAATTTGAATTCTCCGATAACTCTTGATTCTTCTAGGCCCATGGATAATTCTTCATATCTGTGCAATAGAAAATGAAGGATCATAAACAATTTTAGTTTTTAAATCATTAAATTTGTTTGGATAAAGAAGGAAAAAAAATTATAGTACAATCCGTCGTATGATGCCTACTAAAAACAAACGTTAAAAATCAGCCTAATCTAAAAATAACGTGGGCTAGGTGGGCTAAAACTGCATAAATGTGAAGCTGAAATACCATAACAAATATTGCGAAGGGGTGTTACATTACAAAATGATAACAAAAATTATATCTGAATTGTCTGCATGTCTGCTGGTTGTGGTCCTGCTGCATTTGTAGTCAGACCTGCACTATCATTGCCACGAAGGAAAAAAATAATTTAAGATTACTATACAATACTTGGGAACTCCATGGATGATCCGAAATGATAAACCGTATAAAGGATACTTCCATTTTTTGTAGTAGGGTAAGATTTCAGCATGCACCTTCCTTACCCGGGTCGCGCTGCCTACATCGCCTTGGTGCGACTGCCACCTAATGTATAGTTGACGCGAAACAGCGTTTCCAGGACAGACGCTGTTTGAGCCGCACCTCCTTGGCGGACAGACCCTCGGCTCGCACCTCCTCAATCTAGCTGAAGTCAGAAGGACAACAGTGCCCAGGCTGCACTTCCAGCTAAGAACGTAACCCTTAGCTGGCGGTATTTGTTATCTATGGACCCGTGGAAGCATGAGGTAGGAACTTGTGAGACCAGAGCTATGTTGCGAGGACGCACGCTCCTTTGCGACTCACCATTTTGCAGCCCTTTATCAGGAATGCTGTTTATTAGGCAAAAAAATGTAGGTCACTAAGGTTTGGTGCGTAAATGAACAGATACATTGTTATTGCTCAGTTATCTTGTCAGAGTGATTTTCAAAACATTGCCAGAGAATTTGCGTCTCAAGTTATCACGAAGCTTTGTTGAAATTTTGAATTTTTGTGTAGAAAAATAAAAGGATTCAAACATTGATGGTTTTCGTTGGAAATAATGCGCTGGGTTAGTTTTTTTTTAAAGTAACCTGTATTTCCTGCTCTGTAGCTAAGGGGCAATTAATCAATTCAAGCAAATGGCTATTCATAAAGCATATCTTAAAACATCCGTCTTGGTGAAAATTTCTATAAAAATCTAGTTCTGAAATTATTTAATACCAGAGCTTTCGAATGTATCAGACCTGAAAGCTAGAAAACATCCCTTTTTTTTTTGTTGGGGCGTAGAATCACAGCGTCCACTGAGTTGAACTTTTGTGATATACCCCTGTTTACTATACTAATTCGCATCTTAAAGCTAGATCACCATTTGTCAAGTGACCAGCCTAAGACGCGTCTCCCAGTCAGGCAAAATTGAGTTTATAAAACCCACCACCTTCCCAGGAATTGCAGTCCAAATTTCTTTAGGTTGCCACTGGGTTGCCAGGTAGCCACTGTACAGAAATTTAAGCCTGCTCTTGTACACAGCATCACAACTGCAAAGCAGATGTTCCGAGGTTTCACGTTCAATGTTACAGAAACGACAGATATCATTCTGAACCTGGCCAATGTTTTTCAAATGATATCTACTCGGGCAATGTCCGGTTTCTAGGCCAGTAAAACATCCCTTAGGAGTGTTAATATGACAAAATTAGTATATTTACCATCATAAATTAATAATCATTTAAATTCACATCAATAACACACAAACAGATGCCCTGGCAACGCTGACATTCACCTAGTCAGATCATGAAGCTTTGGGCCGGGCGTCCACTGAGGTGACGAAGGCGAAACATCTGTATATATTCCAAAACATCTTGTCGACATTTTCCTCTCGCCGTAAGACTTCGACTCGATCTTTTAAAATGATATGTGATGGCACACTTTTGCGTCATCAGTGGGAATCTCGACTTAGTAAGGTTAAGCTCGCTGAAAAGAGAATGACAGCGTAGCGTAACAAATTCCTCCTGAGAGCATGCAACTACTACTGAAAGCTTTATGTTGGTAACGTCTTACATAGTTCTAACTACGTCTAACTCTAAAAAAATTCTTGCTGGGCTAGTACTGACTGAGCCAAGAAAAAACTCGTTTTTGTATGGGACCTTAGAGTTAGTCTATGGTTATACCAATACAAAATAAGAATCAATTCTAGGATTTTTTTTTCAAAAGGGCGAATCTAACAATGAGAGGCTCTCTCCTCTCTCGCTCTCTTTAATTTATTACAGCGCCATTATATATCTTTTGAGGGATTTTTTTAGTACAGATAGAAACACAATAGTGCTGGCTACTATTCAAATAGTTGAATGAAAAACTTAACGCTGAATGGAATATGAATGAAAGAGAAAGTAATCAAAGAGAGTCTCTCAATTGCAGATTCGCCCTAATGAAAAAAAAACCGCTGAATTAAACTTAAACTGAGGGGCTTTCATTGTCCTGCAGTTATCATCTCCTATAGACACTCAAGTAATAGACCGGACAACGTGCCGCCATGTTGTATCCAAAACGAACATTTCCTCGCATTTCCCATACGATTTGACAGTTGTTTTGGATACATCAACTGTGCCAGACTCACGTTGTCCGGTCTATTACTTGAGTGTCTATTATCATCTCCTACAATTAAATGTCAAAAGATTAATTGTTTGTAAACAATGCTGGCGTTCGTCCCCGTAGTAACGAACGTCAGATGGGCCTTATTCAAATAAGGCCTGCGATATTTTGCATACTGTTAAACGCTAGCAAAAATGATAGGGTTGTCAGGTCCCTGAATAGAACAGATGAACTAATTCAACAAAACCTTTGAGTTGAAATAAAACTTCATGCTTTATAGAATTAAACATCGTGTTTTATTGTTCAAAACAAAATGTTTTCTTAAGCCAACTAAACGCATTTGTTGAAATAATAAACATTGATGAACTAATACAACAAAACCATTGGATAGAAATGATACTTCATGATATTTTGAGCTGAAAGTCGTGTTTAATTGTTCACATTATTTAAGTTTGGCGGGAAATCTTGCCCACTATGGACTCCCGAGGTCGCTCCGGTGAAGTAAACAAAGTTGACAAGACAAGGGCCTATCTTTTTTTTTTTATTAAAAGTACGTTTATTTGTCGTTTTTTGTTTGGTAAAAATTATTCACATAATTGTTTAAACCTTGACTTCAAAATTAAATTTCAGTTCATCTATATCTATCCTACCATAACATCTATCAATGAAAGTGATATACGTAAACAATATTTTCATTATTTGTGTTCTCCTATTCGCTGCTATTCCCTCCAGTGAGGGACGGAGAAGACCATCGACACGAATAGAGTTTCTGCTAGTTACTGCCAGCAGCTTTTGTTGTAGCAGAGCGTAAGCGTCTCGTACTCTGTGGCAGTCGAAAAACTTGTGCTGTATGGATTCAACACAGACATTGCAGTGTAGACAATTTTCTCCATCCGTTCTCCTCATGACAAACATCAGTCGCCGATGTGAAAATTTTTGATTTGTCCATGTGTAGAGAGAGCTGCGCTGAGAAGGCAACAAATCTCGAGCGGCTATATTCTTCCACACACGGGGCCAATTGATTCCAGGATTAGCTGTTTCGACTTTCGGTCTGGATGTACGTTCGACAAAGAAACGATGGATGAGATCGGCGGAAGGGTGTTGTCGGATTTGAAAGGGAAAGGATGGTATATTGCTTGCTATAAGCTTTAGGCAGGAAAGATCTGCAGGGATATTTGGATTTGTGGAGTTTGGTTGATTGAGGAAGGAACTATAAAAGGGAAGGGAGATAAATTCGTGCAAGTGCCGATTGATTAATAACGCCTTACACTTTATCGCTGGTAGTTGTACGTTGAGACCACCGTCCTCCCTTCTACGCGCAAGCTGCTCCATCGGGATGGTAGCACATGCACCACGAAATAAGTAGTTTCTCATGGTAGCCGTTAGCTTCGCCACGTGTGCAGCCGTTGGGTGTAGATTGGCTGCCATGTACCACATTTTGGATGATATGAAGGTATTTAGCAACGTTACCTTTTGATGTAAAGATAAGTTACGTAGCGAGTGTAGCCAAATTAGCCGAGCGAAACTAGTGACAAGTAGGCCCCAATTTAACTTGACCATTGATCGTATCGAGTTTGCGAAAATCACTCCAAGTATTTTAATGGTGTTTTCCGTCCGAAGCCACGGTATCGTTAAAGGGTTATTTATGAGGCCGACGTCGATAGCCGTTGTTTTAAATTCGTACAAACGTGCCCCTGATATTCGTTCAAACCGTCGAAACAAATCGCGCATTGCATTGATCTTATCGACGCTGGTGACGATGGCACTGATATCATCTGAGTATGCGACGATTAGATCTCCACCACACACTTGTTCTAAGCGTCGCAAAAGTGGGTGCTGATAAAGAACAAAGAGGTGCATCGAGAGAGGGTCCCCTTGACGAACCGAACGTTGAATTTCGAAGGGTGCAGAGAGGTGTCCGTTGATCAGCAGGCGAGATGAAGAAGCTGTCGATATACGAGAAAGTAGATCCACAAAAGCTGCATTAAATCCCATGGCTCGCGTCGTAGTAAACAAAAAGCGTTGATCTACCCGATCGAAAGCATGGTCGAGATCGAAAGAGACAAGTTTGCCTTTTTGATTGTTCGCTTTCATCTGTGCAATTCTGTCTTTCACCGCTAACGTTGCCTGAAAGATGTTGCGTTCAGATTTTGAACATTTTTGCGAGTCAGTCAAAACACCATTGGCACGGAGTACATTTTCTAGTCGCTGTTTTAGTACACGCGAAAGAATTTTTTAGTCAAAATTGACTAGACTAATTGGCCTGTAGGAGCGTGCGGTGTCCCCCGCACCTCGTTTCTTCACCAACACGATCACTCCATCGACGAACTGGGTTGGGAAGTTGGAACTGATGGCCTCATTCAAGATGAGGTTTAGTTCACGATGTATCGTATCGAATGTACGTCGATAAAACTCTTTCGGCAGACCGTCGGGGCCGGGTGATTTTCTCAATGCGCTTCTCAATGTGATTTCATTCATACAGGCTTCGTTTATTCCATCCTGCTCCGGAATGACTCTCTCGCACTGAAAGGGGCCGTTATCTTCTTCGTCGTCCACATGTCCGCGTGTGTATAGATCGGTGAAATATTGTAGCATATGATCCTGTATTGCAGCAGAATCATCGATGATCTCGTCGCTCTCGTTTTGCAGTTGTTCGATGGTAGTTCTTCGGCGGTTTCGCTCGCCCAGCTGGTAGGTCGACAACGTTTCACCGGCAATAAAGGTTTCGTTGATTTGAACGAAGATTTCGGAGAAGCGTCGTTGATGTGAGAGCATCTCGGCTTTTATCCGATTGATGGTGGTGAGCATGCTACGGTTGTTTTGGTAGCCGTCGTACGCCTGCCGTAGTAGCTCGTAGAGGCGTTGCTGTTCGTAGTTGAAATTATCGAAAACAATTTTAGATTTCCAATGGATTATTTTAGGCTTTGCGTACGACAGCCACCATTCCATCCACGACGGATAATTTCGGGGTTGACGAGTCCAATACTGCCACCGTAATTGGAACTCTTCGATGTTTTCTGCGGTTAGGAGGTGGGGACGGAGGGACCAGAAACCACGACCATATGTTCTATCAGGGAGAGGAATGCAAATTCTCACAGAGACGGCTTTGTGGTCTGAAAAGCAGCACACATGGACAGCTGTTGGTCTCAGCTGTTCTCGAAGACCATCGCTAACATAGAGCCGATCAAGCCTGGACGAGGAGTTGTGTGTGATGTACGTGTATTCAATCTCTCGTGGATGAAGCTGTTGCCAGTTGCCACACGTCATGTAAGTGTAGCTGTTGAATGGTGGCTCGCAGAGCGGGACTCAAGTTTTGTCCAGTCGCATCGCACGGACGAATCACGCAGTTGAAATCGCCTCCGAAGATAATGTGATCGGTGCGGTGCCGGAGATAATAGACGATCGTGTTGTTGAAAAACCGCTCTCGGTCGGCACGAAGAAGAGAACCTGATGGAGCATACACATTACATAACGTAGTACTTTGTACACGCAGGGCAACCAATCTCCCGTCCAGGCTCTTCTCTACATGGGAGAATTTAATGTGTTCTTTTAGAGCCATTGCTGTTCCTCTCCTCACATGGTCGACATTGCAGACAATGTTATAGCCGGGCAAGAAAAGCTGATCATTTTCAACCTCCTGCAGAAAGACAATATCGAGCTCCATTGTACGAACAAACGTGCGAAGGGCGTTTAGCTTGGTTTGGTTGGTGATGTTATTTATATTGATGGTACCGATATTACAGCTGATGTACTCCATTATTGCTGTATTTCATCGTCGAGAACGCTGGTGGTGGTAGTATGTTCTTCGGAGGTTCGAATTTTCTTGCCCGGTGGCTGTCTACGCGAGCGTCGGCTGCTGTTCGAGGCAAGAGATGATTGTGAGTTATCTGTTTCGTCGCCATCGGTTTTGCGTTGGGATACCATGGTGCCGGTTGGGATAGAAACAGGCGAGAGTTGGATGACCGCTTGCATTGCGGAGGGTTTCGTTTGTGCCACGGGGGGCGGCTCCGTGATTTTCTGTTGTGCTGCTACAGCTCATGTCTCACCAAGGAGAATTGGCTTTGGGCATTGTTGCCGAGTAACAGACGGTCTTTTCGTCGTCTGGGTAATCGAGTTCAATGACGGTTTGCGTGAATCCAATCGGGGTTTGATCGGTTGAGGTTTTGACGTATTTCCCTTCGTTACGTTAGCGTATGATTGATCTGCTGCGAGCTTCTGCACCAGCAGTTTTTTGTTTTGCACACATGGGATGCCGATGTGTGCAAATTCGTGGCAGTGCAGGCAAGTTTGCCGCTGCCCCTTGTATCCCACCGCAGTTTCCTCGCCATCGATGGTCACGAGAGATGGAATGTTCTTCGTCACTACCATTCGAGCAACACGAACACCAGTGGTAATACCGCTAAAATCACTGTAACGGTCATCCCACAGTAAGTCACGAACACTGAGAACTTCTCCGTAGTCGGCGAGGAAAGCAGCAGTCTGGTCGTTTGTAATGCTCTCGGGTAGTTCAAGTAGCTTCACCTCAAATGCACCGTCCTCCATCGTAATCCGAAGCTTGTAGGATTTCCCATCAAACACGAAATCGTGTTTGCCATCGTGCTGCTCCACGATCTTCTCCGCAAGTTCCAGGTTGTTGACCTTCACGAATGTACATCCAAGCCGCCTGCTAGGCTGGAGTAGAAGCACATTTTCGCGCGTGAGACCGAGTTCGTTTCGGATGAACTTGTGAATCTCGTCATGGGAGAGGAGCTTTGGAAATTGCGAATAGTCGACGCGAAACGTATTTTCGCGGCCCGGCATAACGGAGTATAAACGCGAACGCGATATTTGATACGGTAGAATAAAACAACCGAAAAAAAACGTACTGATAGTCTGTGAACGACTTCCAAAATTTGCTCGTTCGAAAACTTCGACTGATCGGCTCGGAAGTGGAGCGCTAACTACCTATCCATAAACCACGTAGACTCAATTTTGAAAATTTCAGACTCCCCCCTCCCCCCTCGTAGACTTTTCTCTTTACAATTTTTTGAATTTTTGTATGGAGCGGTGACTTCGGTCAACCCCCCCTTCCCCCAGAAAAGTTTACGTGGTTTAATAATATTACCCAAGACGCTGATTAGATAGGTGGTTCTCGACGGTCAGATTATATGAACTATGCTCAGAACGGCATACACTCCCGTTTCATTTTACTCAATTTTTGAGTACAATGGTATGCTATCTCGTTTTCTCTCACGGAAATGTTACTCAATTTTCGTTAAAAAGTAGATCAACTCAATTTTTGAGTAGATCCACTTTTTAACGAAAATTGAGTAACATTTCCGTGAGAGAAAAAGAGATAGCATACAATTGTACTCAAAAATTGAGTAAAATGAAGCGGGAGTGTATGGACTATGCAAGTAACTGCTACCTTACTAGGTAGAGCACTCTTGAGACTCCCTGGACATATAGCCCCAGGGTCGACACGCTTACCGATAGCAAGTCACGAGGCAGGGAAAGATCGCACGTGATACACACAATTACTTCACAAGCACTCCACTTAGCAAAATCACCGGTTTGAACAAATTCTAGCTTTATTCTCCGTTACTCCTACTCTTCTCTCGCTAGATTTTCCCACTTTCTTACACTCTATCTAACCTGTTTCTTCGGGGCCCCTCGAAGCACTACCACCAAGTATCCTTTGTCGTCGACCGCTTCCTCGTCGCTAGATTCCGTCTATTGATCCGTGTGGTAGTCCTCTTGCACGTTTGACCGTTTCCAACGGGGTGACGATGACAATCACCGGCGTGTACGTCCGAGGCACTCCTCAAGCGTGGAACGTGCTTGGGTACTTGAATATCTGTTTCTCGACAAGGGGGGCCGTGTAACCTGCCGGTTCGTCTACCGGAACTTTTATCAAGAACAACGGGGTCCTGTTGTCCGCTTTGTCACTCTTGAACCGCTTTCTGCTTTGAATTGGCTTTTGAACTTTGTATTAAATTTTTACTTCACGACTGCTCAGCTGGATTGTCTGCCGATAAGTGTTTTACGGTTCAGATTTCAGAATATCATTAGGTCACTGCCTTTGCCTGTTGGTCAGTGACCCGAGCCATTCGCGCTTCGTCGTGATTTTTCGGGGCCGTTTTACTCCATTCAAAATGGCCTGGTCTATCGCCACCCCTAATGGACTCCCATCAGGTGGTTGTTCGTTCATCCGGTGGTGGGTTTCGTAAGCTTTGGTGGCGTGGATGGCTGCGTTCTACTGTAAGCTCTCCTATCGTTGCCTACCAAAGAGTTTGCTTACTAAAGTAACTTGTGCAACCCTCACCACCCCTACCTGCCATTATTTTTTACCCATATCTAGGGGAACTAACACAAAAATCTAAAATAACACTCTCCAGTGAGATGCGGACACTTACACTCTCCCCCAGCTCAGGTAAAAATATTTACAAAGTAAATATTTTTGTCTACAGATCACACAAGCCGTCTCGGGTTACACGTACCTCTGAACCTACACAACCCAACCAAATTATCACTTGATAAAACCAGTTGCTCTGACTGTAGTTATTCAAACATTAATATTGAAACATTTAGAATAAAGATGACCTTAAAAAAGTAAAAAAAGAGTATGTGAAGTTCGCTCCCATTATATCGAGTATCGGGGTCATAAGTTTTAATCGTTAAACTTAATCAACTCCCCGCAGTTAAATGACGTAATGTCACTACTGACCATCAGTTTCAATTGACTCCGGTCTCCAGAAATTAAATACATAGGGTTCTACACCTAGTAACCTCGAAACAATTGAGCAAAATTTCACCGATTGTTAAAAGAGACATTTAAAATTACAACTATAATACTATCATTTACTATATGGGTCATTCCATATCAAGTGACCGGAGAAATGCATCGATCCTCTTCGATTCGAACCAAAATTGGCTGATATACTTGTTCTAGGCTATTAATCAAAAATCCAAAGTTTTAGACCAATCGGTGAACCCCTCGGCCCATGGGCGGCCCCCATTTTTTTGAGATTTTTTAAAAGTTAATATATTGTTTATTGAATATCTCAATGAATAAATAGCTACAAACAATGTTAAATACTTTTCTTAAAGGAAATTTAATTTGCTACCAAATAAATATTTTTTATATTTTTTACAGTGTTGCCAACATTGTTATTTTTGTGGTTGAAATATTAAATTGCGTTTTTCTCAAAATGTCCCCATTTTTTTCAATTTTTATGGCTCCAATGTGTTCAGCAGACTTTTTTACATAAGAAACACTTATCGAGACAAAACAATTTGCTCCGTCATGGAGATATTGATTTTTAAACATTTCATGTTTTATATTCAATGTATTAAAATTCAAAAATAGTGTAAACATATTCAAAGTGTTTTCTGAAAATGGGTCTTATTACAATCACAATAGGTGATTGTGCTAGCAATTATTTATTGCCCGATTCCAATTGAAGAAAAATCTTCAGTGTTGCCATCTTACGTTTTGTTTGTGATTAATTTTCAAAACAGATATTCATGCTAGGATTTATTTTTTTGTCAATCGAATCATCAAGCTATCTATCTATCTTTCTAAAAAAAATAAAAATGACATGGAACGGTATGTCACGATTTAACTCAAGAACAGGTTTACAGATTTCCTATTTTTTTAATGTGTTCTTCTTTGGCTCAATCAAATCAGATCAAAAATGGTACCCGTTTCTGAGCTCGAAATACTCTTCATAATAACAGTGGCATCGAGCATTAGCAAATCTGACTGCCAAATGTTTTTTTTGCTTCTTGCACTGCCGTGATGCCACAAACTTCACATTCAAGTTGCAATTACAGCGTGCCCAATCATCATCATTTGGAGTTTGTATGGTAGTTCCTTGAAGACTAGCTCTCGTCGCCAATCGTTTTAGAGTTCCACCTAATCCATTGCTTGGACCTATACCTATAGTCACTAGATTCATAGTCTGGCGGATACAACGACGGGAGCCAATTTGAACTGTCACTTGGCGGAGCCAATCGAGCATATCTCGAGTAATTCATGTTCATGGCCTAAAAGCCATTTCTAAACAATGACTTTAAATATCGATTTCTCTTGAATCTTAAATCACTGTTGTGAAATGAAAGCAGCATTTGGTAGAAGAATGTTAGTTCTACCATATGGAGTAGTAGGATATAGTGGAATTCTCGTGATTCGTGAGAAATCAACGTTTAAAGTCATTGTTTAGAAATGGCTTTTAGGCCCTTAACATGAATTACTCGAGATATGCTCGATTGGCTCCGCCAACTGACAGTTCAAATTGGCTCCCGTCGTTGTATCCGCCAGACTATGAATCTAGTGACTATACCTATACCGTATGCAGTTGCAAAAAAGTGCCATTCAGCTGAAACGCGAAAGTGTTCTTGATGGTACAGTAAATTCAAGATGTTAAACCTGTTTTTGTACTGTGAACCCGCACCGTCAGAAAACTAATAAATTTTTGTCAGCTTAGTCAGCTGAGATTAAAGGAATTCTATGAATTTCTTCTTGAAAGCGTAAAAGGTTGCTGTGTTGTGATTCAAGGCATCCGAAATGATAACACAATTCAATGGAACAATATTTCTTTGCTGCGGGGGGGTGAACGGTTGCTTGAGAATTTTTGTAGTGGACCCCTTGTACACTATCCCGGAAAGCAAATGAAAAGTTTGCGTTAGTGTTAGTGTTAATTAAATACTCTTTGTAGATTTGAAATTAATGTCAATCACTTTGTTTTTGAAAATCTTAATCAGACTTCTTTAGATCTACTGCTGGGAGTGAACATTATTTCAAGTTTGCAAATGTTTTAAAAGCATGATTGTCACTATCCTTAGTCACATCTATCTTTACAGTAGTTGGAAAGAGGTGGAGGAAATGTTCATGAAAAACAAATGAAAAGTTTTTCAAAAAGTCGGCCAGAACCAGAACTTCTCCGTCGGTCAAGTTGTCCCGAGTGAACCAGCCAGTTCTTTACTCACGTCTGCCTCACGCAGGGTTACCATTAGATTTTGAAAAATATCTGGCATGTTACAAATAAAAAATCTGGCAAAATCTGGCAGTACACGGAAATGTAAAAATTTGAACTAGCAACTAGCAAAGGGTCAAAGAGGTTTTAAAAATGTTGACACGCCCTTTACAAATATTGTCCCAAAATGAGTCAGTTTTTGACTCGTATACTCGCATTCTTTAGTAACAGTCAAGCGTGGAGTAACACTATTTGACCAATGCAAAATATTTGACGGACTACCCATTCGTACAAAATTGCTATGAATTGTTTTCAGTGGACGAGGACTGCAGTCACGCAGATCACTGAACGCTTTAGTGGAGTAGGATTGAATGACGCTTTTTTTTAATCTGTTCTAATTTCAAAAAGTCTGGCATTATGCAGGGTTTCTCTTTTTGTCTTTTTGCCGATAAAAAGTCTGGCAGTGCCAGATAAATCTGGCAAATTGACATCCCTGGCCTCACGGTAAAACGTTTTTACTTTCTGCAGTATGTCTTATGAAACACGATGGTCTTTCTTGGGGTTAGAGGAAGAGATAATTCATTTCTCTTTGATGCACTTTTTCATGGTTCGTACTTACCTCTCAGAGCACCGAAATTCTTCTAGCAGGCCACCGAAATTAGTAGGCGGTGTTATTTTGTTAGATCCGCCTTGATGAAATATAACAGATTATATAAGAGTGGTAGAATAAACAAATTTTTAAGACATGAAATGTTTAAAAATCAATATCTCCATGACGGAGCAAATAGTTTTGTATCGATAAGTGTTTCTTATGTAAAAAAGTGTGCTGAACACATTGAAGCCATAAAAATTGAAAAAAAGTGGGGGCATTTTGAGAAAAACGCAATTTAATATTTTAACCACAAAATTAACAATGTTGGCAACACTGTAAAAAATATAAAAAATATTTATTTGGTAGCAAATTTAATTTCCTTTAAGAAAAATATTTAACATTGTTTGTAGCTCTTTTATTCATTGAGATAATCAATAAACAATATATTAACTAGGCTATTAATCCATGGGCCCATGGGCTGCCCCCATTTTGCCGAGAGTTTTGAAAAGTTTATATTTTGTTTTTTTTTTTGAATATCTCAGTTGATAAAAGAGCTACAAACAATGTTAGATATTTTTCTTGAAGAAAATTAAATTTGCTACTAAATTAATATTATTTTATATTTTTTACAGTGTTGCCAACATTTTTATTTTTGTGGTTGAAATATTGAATTGCGTTTTTCTCAAAATGCCCCCACTTTTTTGTCAATATTTATGGCTCCAATGTATTTAGCAGACTTTTTTACATAAGAAACACTTATCGAGAAAAAACTATTTGCTCCGTCATGGAGATATTGATTTTTAAACATTTCATGTTTTAAAAATTTCTTTATTCTACCACTCTTAAATAATCTGTTATACTTTATCAAGGCAGATCTAACAGAAAAGCACCGCTTTAATTTAAAAAAAAATAGCAGTTTTACATGGCCTACTAATTTCGGTGGCCTACTAGAAGTATTTCGGTGCTCTGAGAGGTAAGTGCGAACCATGAAAAAGTAGGTTAACGAGAAAGGAATTATCTGTTCCTCTTACTCCAATAGAGGCAAGCGTGTTTCGGAAGACATAGTGCAGAAAGTAAAAGAGTTTTAACGTGAGGCAGACGTGAGTAAAGAACTGGCTGGTAAGAAGGAGTGTAAAAGTGTTCGGGAGGGAACATCTCGTATCCTCAAGCAAAGCGATTAGTGCTGGCGAACCTTAGCCCAATTCTTCCGAACCACCAGAGTGTGTTCCAGCATGACTAAATTGCAGCGAAACAGGCAGAGTTCTACCAGTTCACTCGAGACAACTTGACCGAAGGAGAAGTTCTGACTAAGCTGACACAAATATATTACTTCTCTGACGGTGCCCATTCATAGTACAAAAACAGGTTTAACATCTTGAATTTGCTGTACCATTGAGAAGGCTTTGGCGTTCCAGCTGAATGGCACTTTTTTGCAACGGCACACGGTAAAGGTCCAAGCGATGGATTAGGTGGAACACTAAAGCGATTGGCGACGAGAGCTAGTCTTCAAGGAACTACCATACAAACTCCGAAAGAGTTGTATGATTGGGCACGCTGTAATTGCAACTTGAATGTGAAGTTTGTGGCATCATTGCGAGAAGCAAAAAGAACATTTGGCAGTCAGATTTGCTAATGCTCAACCCATTCATGGAATCCGTGGAATGCATTCGGCAGCTCCTTCAGGCGATGCCACTGTTATTATGAAGAGTATTTCAGGCTCAGAAACGGGTACCATTTAATCTGATTTTGAAAAACCTTTCAAATTCAACACGTACTGCAATATTTTATTTATAGTGGAATTTCTTAATTAGATGTGATATATAAAATTGCACTTTTATTAATAACTAGCTGACCCGGCAAACCTCGTACCGTGAGTTCGTACGTTTTTTTAACCCGATGCAGCCAAAGAAGAACAGATTTAAAAAAATAGGAAATCTGTAGACCAGTTCTTGAGTAAAATCGTGACATACCGTTCCAATTCATTTTTTTAGAGAGATAGATAGATAGCTTGATGATACGATTGACAATAAAATGAATCCTAGCATGAATATCTGTTTTGAAAAATAATCACAAATAATCCTTAAGATTTAGACTGTGTTAGACACATTTTTAGAAAACACTTTGTATATATTTACACTATTATTTAATTTTTATTCATTAAATATAAGACATGATATGTTTAAAAGTGAATATCTCCATGACGGAGCAAATTGTTTTTTCTCGATAAGTGTTGCTTATGTAAAAAAGTCTGCTAAACACATTGGAGGCATAAAAATTGAAAAAAAAGTGGGGGCATTTTGAGAAAAACGCAATTTAATATTTCAACCACAAAAATAATAATGTTGGCAAAACTGTAAAAAATATAAAAAAATATTAATTTGATGGAAAATTTAATTATCTTCAAGAAAAGTATCTAACATTGTTTGTAGCTCTTTTATTATCCGAGATATTCAAAAAACAAAATATAAACTTTTCAAAAATCTCAAAAAAAATGGGGGCAGATTGATCTAAAACTTTGGATTTTTGATAAATAGCCTAGAACAAGTATATCAGCCAATTTTGGTTCGAATCGAAGAGGGTCGATGCATTTCTCTGGTCACTTGATATGGAATGACCCGTATGATAAAATTGAAGATCTTTACAAATTCTACAACTTTATCTAACAGTGCATTGCCCTAACTGGTATATAGAAAGTGATTCACTGTTATATTCAAATGACATTCATTGATGAGTGCGCATGCTTAGTAGATAGAAAGAAGATTTTAAAGATTTTGATGAAGATTTTAAAGATTTACTGCAAAAAGATGCAATACGATGCAAGCTGATGGATTAAGATTCACAAGCTGAAACTAGATTTTTTAAAGATTGATTTGCAAATGTGTGATTTTCCGATCATCTTGAATCTGAATTTAGATGTGTCGCACCCCAAGACAGTGACAATGAAATAAGTGCAACAAAAGTCAATTCTACAGTGCTAACCTCGACATAGGTGCCACGAACAATAAAATAGTGCCTCGGTTTGCTCACACCCATCAAAACTCTTACTCAGCCCGGCTAGCTAAACACGTTAAGATAGTGTATTAGAAGCGATATCCGGGAATGATATCCCCTTCATTCAAATAGCTCAACTCAATCCTATACTTCACGAAATTTGCTTAAATATGTAATTTGCATCATACTCTAAATACATACATTAAACATTATGTTCTTCGCTCGTCAAGTCGTTGGGGGCCCCGTGATGCTGCATGTTGCTTGCTGTTGTTCCGATATACCGTGGTCTATTGCGCGAGGACGATGTCTCACAGCATCAGCGTCGCGTCACTTTCTCTGTTGAACAGCATGCATCTTGCGCAGAGATATTGCTGTGTTGTTATATTCACCAATTGCCTTTGGTGACTGAATTTGATGAGTTGCGCTGTCAGTTTTTGTGTCATATCGTGCCCGCGTGACACATGATTCATGAGTTTGATACACAGTTTTTGTTGCACATATATTTGAGGGTGTGCGTGTACTGAAATAAATTTATTGTTTTCGTACACACTCACACATGATAGTGGGAACTAAAGACAAAATCAAAATAAACTAAATTTGAAATCAACTTGGAGTAAATATCTCGGTACACAGAGACAAATTTGGTAGTCAATTTTACCATTATTGGGGGCTAGGATGACTTTTGCAGTATAGTGATTTTGAACTGACTATGATCATGGTCAAAACGCCAATTAAAAATAGTTGATTCAACATTTACCATAATATCGGAATAGTCCTTGTTATCATGATCATAGTCAAGAATGCCTTGAACGTGGTGAATTCGTCCATTTTCATGGTTATTGTAACCATTATATGCAATAGTCATCTTGACCATGATTTAATTGTCGGTATAACGAGAGAATTTTTCTCAGAGTAGGCTTTGCTCCAATCATATTTGAGTTTATGTTAGTTTTTTTTTCTGAATTCTATACAGTACATTCAGATTTTGAAACATATTAAAATATATTTTCATGAGCTGATATAGCTTCGTTTGGATTAAAAATTATTTTTCAAACTGCAGAACGAAGGAAAAATCTTGGAATAAATGAAATGTGTCCCACTATACATAACCTCTTAATTAAGTTGAGTTAATACTCATAGAAATCTTTAGCCCTTGCTACATGTATAAAATATATACGGTTAACTATAATAAATAATTTGTTGATACATGATCATTTCTGTAAAATAACTCATAATAATAATATTGATTAAATTTGTTTAATTAATTTGTTCGATTTTGTTTATTTATTCTGTATATATTGAATTTTATTTTATATATAATATAAAATCACAAGTTTATTAGTTTCTCGGCAAATTGTAAATCCAAGCAAATGTTGAATTAGTGGTAGTATTGTGACACAAAGACATTAATTATGAAGTTTAAGTATTTTTCCACTTTGTCGCGAATGAATTGATGATTATTAGCAAGATGAGGAAATGAAAAAAACTGAAGTCTAGAATCACGGTTCCCGGTGACAGTGAAATGAAGTGAAATTTCAACGCTAAAAAATCGAAAATTGGGTTAAAGGATTGAAAGTATAAAGTTAAGGTCGTTCGGAGTCGATTGGTGATATTTTTCAGTCCGGTCGCAACGTAGTAGCAATGCAAAAAGTGACTGCTAACCTTTCCCCAACTATCCAACATCCTAGTGATTTCTCGTGGAAGTGCAGAGGATTTCTCGGCTTCTTCCAAAGCGAGTATCATGTCAACACATTCCTTCCCATTCCCTACTTGACCAGCATTTGGGCACGGCCGGCGCCGGTATTGCTTTATAATGGGTCACCAGTTTTTAAACATTGAAAATGTATGTTACCAACATCATCTGTTGGTTCTTTGTGTAAATACAGCTGATCTGGCAATAACGGAATTGCATGCTTGGGCGGTCAATCATGCTCATGCTCATGCAAATTGTAAATCCGAGCAAATATATTTTTTTTTTTGGGAAACGATACCTATGGAGTTAATTCAAAAGTTACATTTTTGTTTAATGTAAACCAAGCAAACAGAATTGGCAGTTGTTTTAACTAGATTTGTTTGATTGGCTACACATTTTGAGCCTAAGAAATGTCCACAGGAAAAGTAAAAAGAAATATAGTTTTTTTTTGTACATTTATAGATGTATAGATGATCAACATTATTGGCCGATCCGAAAGTTCGATCACAATTTATATAAAATTTCTCAGTTTATTTCCATAGTTACTACTACTTTTTTTGCATAATTTGTCATGAAGACATTACACATTGATTTGACTTCGGTTGCGTCCTCTCAAGTAACATACCAAATCACTGTAATTGAAATTCCATCACCTTGAAGAAGATACTGTAGTTCAGCGGTTGGCACTGGTTCGTAGTCGAATCACGTCGCCGTCATGCTGTCCGTATTCTAATCTTTCTTATGGTCTATATTTTCACAATTCACAATAACCATGCCAGGTTTCATCGTAGTGATTTTGTGTTCATTCCTCCATTTCTAGTACACATCTTGTAACTCTTCGTTCGTATAAACACTGATATGCACCTGTAAAATATGATAGTTATGATTCTCACAACCGATTGAATAATGACTCAATAAAAACAACTAACCTTGAAAGTTTTAAGATAATGATTAAATCACAGCAAGAATAACAACGATAACAACAACGCATAGCATAAAACATAATTTTTACTGAGAGCAACATAATTCACTTCACTCCACTTAACCGGTATTTTGCTAACCACCACCCAATGGTACATTCGTCGAAGAAAATCTATCTGGCCGCGTACACTCTCCGACTCTCTTAACTTGCTCTTAGATTTCCTACAAAAATTGCTAACATCAACCATTTTGAGTAATATAATAAATAAAAACGTAACGTAATATAATAAATAAAAATTACTAACAACTGCAAAAGCGCACTGTTTCAAGCACATCACTTTTTTCTCCATCAGCTTGTTTTTGGTCTTATTAGAACTGTCAAAATACACATTTGCCTTCTTCCTTTTGCTCCACTTCACAACTCAACAGCTCACCGTGATCCACCTTACGGTGGATTGATGAGCTGCATGGTGGTTGCATGTGAGCTTTTATCGTGTTGCGTGACATCGCTGTGACATTTCCAGGCAAACTCATCAAAAAGCGACTGGTGAGAAAAACAACAGTACTATTATCGTCGTACGGAGTGCACTTTTCGCATGGGGTGTGCTCGTCACACACCACTCGGGCCTCTGTCGCACGACTACGATGATGTATCAGGGTCGCGTATCTCTCCTTTGTCACACAGAGTGCAACCGTCGAAGATTTACTATCGTCGCTCGAGGTGCACTCGTTGCACGCCACGTCGTACTACGACGATGTCTGCACCCAAAATAGTCGTTGATAGTTTTTGATGCACTGAGTGCTGTTGTTTTTTTTTTTTTTTTTTTTACTTATTTATTTTCCGTCGGCCTATTTCCTCACATGGTGACAATCACCGACGCCAGGGAGACGACTCCACCACCTGGACCCTACCTAACGACTCATGACTATGAACCGGGACCAACGGCTTTACTTCCCTTCCGAAGGAAGACGTGACCAAGATTTTTTCGCCTCAGAAAAATCACCGACGTCGACTGGGATTGAACCCAGACCCACTGGGGTGCCAGTAGCAGTCACGCTTACCATTACACCACCGACGCCGGCTTGCTGTTGTTTTTCTCACCTATCGTTTTTTTTTTTGGTGACTTTGCCTGTTGTTTTTCTCACCTATCGTTTTTTGGTGACTTTGCCTGACAATGTCACAGCGATGTCGCGCTACACGATATAAGTTCATCCGCAACCACCATGCAGCTCATCAATCCATCGTAAGGTGGATCACGGTGAGTTGTTGAGTTGTAATGGCCCAAACACAATGATAACGGAAACGCAAAACGGCAAAGCCCGATCTGAGTATGCCTGCTTGTCGGAAAGAAAACAGGCTAGATCCAAGCCGATTCTAATTGGACATATCGAAGTTATTTACAGCAACTGTCAAAATTGCCGTTTTCCGTTCCGTTTCCGTTATCATTGTGTTTGGACGGTAAAGTGAGCAAAAGGAAGAAGGCAAATGTTTTGACAGTTCTGTTCAGATGAAAAATAAACGGATGAGAAAAACAAAGTTGTGTCTGAAACTTTGCAGTTTCAAAGTTGTAGGTAATTTTTATTTATTGTATTACGCTATGAATGGTTGATGATTAATTATTTTTGTAGAAAAGAAAGTGAAGAGAACGGCAACCGATAAAGTTTTCCGAGTGGAACGGTGGATAGCAGAATACCCGTGAAAACGAGTGGAGTGCTGCCCTCAGTTAATAACATGTTTATATTTTTGTTGTTCTTGCTGTGATACAATTTTTATTCTTGAAACCTTTCAGGTTAGTTGTTTTAATTGATTTATTCACTGTTTGTGTTGTTTTGAGCATCACAACTATAATATCTTACAGGTTGATACCAGCATATACTAACAAAGAAAAAGATGTGCACAACCAGTAGAAGAAGGAATAGAGATGAAATTTGTCATGTTTATTGTGAAATGTAAAAATGTGGATATAGACAGCAAGGCGATTCTATAAAAAAACCGATGCCTCCCACTGAATTCTAGAATCCTTCTTCAAGGTGTTGGAATTATCAAGTTGCTGCACGGCTTCAATAAGATGCTTGAAAGGACGCAAGAAAAGTCTCATAAGGATTGGGTAAAGAAAGATGCAGCACTTACTAACAAAAAAATGTTTTCTGCAATGAATGAAATCGGCTCTAATCTTCTGTCACTGATGTTTTGATTATCAATGGGTTAGCAAAAATATCATCATAGGACATGACGATTTTTTCAATATCTTTTATAACTAAGCGAATTTGAATCCTGATCCGAATAATATTGACGAGATAAACGGATGCCAACATAAGCAGATTCTGCTGATCCCACCAGAAGGTAGCCACCTATTTTGTATCTTCAAAAAACCCCAAATCAAATGTTTCAACTTAATGAGATCAAATCCTTATTAAACTGCTACGTAAATAAGTGATACGCGAGTTATTTTTTTATGGTTCATCTCTTATTTCAGTCAAACCAAAAACCAAATAAGATGTTCTGATATGATGTGATGTGATGTGATAAGAACCCACCATCAGTGCAAGGATTACCTATATGTCTTTAGGACTATCTTCAGCAGGTTGCCCCGAGAGAATATCCTACGTGATGACTTTTGGTAGCTGGGCTAGTTGATACCATTGAGGACCTTCGGAAGATCACGGTCAGAACCGTATGTCTTCACATGACAAGGCATTGGCAATATAACAAACCCTTCTTCTTCTTTTTTTTAGCATTTCAAGCTTATTGCTTTCACAATTAGCTTATTGCTTGCTCTCAACTTAGTGTTCTAGAAGCACTTCCACAGTTATCAATTGAGAGCTTTCGATGCCAGGTACCATTCCTGCATCAGTATGATTATGTGGCAAGTACAATCATACGCTATGCCCAGGGAGTCGGGAAATTTTCCTTAACGAAAAACTCCTAGACCAGACCGGGAATCGAACCCAGCCACCTCCAGCATGGTGTTGCTTTGTAGCTGCGCCTTTACTGATTAAGCTAAGGGAGGACCCATATAACAAACCCTTGTCCAGTCCTTCGACTGCCTTAGGATACAATCCCCCCCCCCCCCCCCTACGCCCCTCCTTAATCCAAGTTTTATAGTTGTTATAGGAACATTGGAAATTTTTAGCATATATGATGATTCATTAAAAAAGGTAAGATACAAAATTTAGGAAATTTCACACTGAAGCTTAGATTCATTTAACAGATTTATTTTAGTTTTTATTTGTACTATTGATGTGCTGAGATATTGCAAATGTCTACTGTTTCTAATAAAATAGCTGTTTAAAATTTAAATAGCTTACCATAAAAGCATACCAGTCTCTATAGAATCAAAGAACAACACATTCAAACGCATCTTTCACTACTTGTTATTCGTATAGAACCGACATGTGCTTTTATAAGCTGATCCAATATGAAATGGCTCAAAAACTGAAATACATACACGGCTAATAATCCACACATATTTGTTGGCAAAAATCCATGGAAATTCCTCATAATACTGATGTGTTCACACATAAATAGAACTCTCGAAGAAATACAAACAAAGTTTATGTGACAAATGAAAAGTATGTGTACACATAGGAGGTATGTGTGGTAATAAACAGCTATCATTTGTTAATCGCATGGCAAATTCATGTGTCAGACACATAGATATTATCATTGCTTTTTTTAAATCAGTGTTTGCTTTGCTTATTTTTTTACAATGTATTACTTTCCGCACACAAAAAAAGATATAAACTTAGTATGCAGTTGACAAGTAAAGACTTGAAGTAATTTTTGCCATTTTTACCGAAGTAATTTTGATAACTGCTTCAGTATGGGTGAAATGTAAATTTTTCTTGCGGAATAATCTTCTTCTTCTTCTCCTCCTCTTGGTGGCGGGACCGTAGTTGGTCCATACTGCCAAGTGTGGTCAAATCGTGAAACGTTTTTAAGTTTTTAGTCATGGTTGTTCTATATATCGTCGGTCGCGATCTCTTTATTTCTCTTAGTTATTTTCTTGATCGATCTATCAGTTGGTCACCAATCTATAAGTGGTGATTACTTTTATGAATTTTTGAGATCGTTATTCCCAGGGGAAAACCGTCTTCAAAGTGTGATTTTGTTTGATGTAATAAATTTTGAAATGTTTCGGTAATCTGCGTTGTTCGCGTTAATTAACAATGATTCGATTGTGCTATGTTCCGTTATGATTTTATAGTTTGTTCTGCTTTGAGCGTATTTTAAACATTTGAAAATGATATGGTTGGAATCTTCTCTAGTCCCGCATGTTTCACATTTATCGTCTGAGGTCAAGTTCCATGAGTAAAGTTTTTCTTTCGTTAATGTGTGAAAAGTTCGAAGTCGTCCTATTGATACTATTTCTTTTGTGTCTAAGTTATGTTGTTCAAACCATGGTTTAAATGTAGGCTGTTTTAATAGGTTGTAGTGTAATTTGCCTTTGTGTGCTGAGAGTTCTGTGTATTCTTGTATCCAGTCTTCTAGTGTTTCCTGCTTTGTTAGATTGAACGTATCTCCCATTGGTATTTTTGAATTTATACATTGAGAAGCTTGACAACCTTCTTTTGCAAGTAAATCAGCTTTTTCGTTACCTGTTACTCCTTTATGTCCTGGGACCCACTGTAGTTTTATAGTTTTGTCTGTTGTGTTTAGTTTTGTGACTATGTTATGTATTAAGAAATTATCTTTTATGTTTTTGTTATTTATACTAGTTAGAGCTGATTTTGAGTCCGTACAAATGACAAATTCGTTTTCTTGTTTTGTGTTTATGATATCCAAAGCTGTGTCTATTGCCATTAATTCTACATTCATTATAGATAATTCTTTGCTTACTTTGCATTTAATTTTTTCGTTGTTATTTTCTAGCCATATTCCTATGCCACACGATTCATTTGTTTTTGATCCATCTGTATAAACTTTGTGAAAGTTATTGTATTTTTCATTTAAAAAGTTTAGAAATAATGTTTTTAAGGTGTTGTTATTCATATCATTTGTGTTAATTTCTGGTATGTTTGTTTTAATGTCTTCTTCGATGTTCTTTTTAAATTTCTTAAATGTTGGTGTAGCGTTATGAGTTATTATTATTAGATAATTATTTTCATAGATTGTTTGTTCTAAAAAAGTGTAATGTTTTGGAAGTTCTTCTATTTCTAAGAATTTTCCTGTGATGTTTATTATCGGTTTATTGTATGAGAATGTTTTAATTGCTTCTTTTTTAGCTAACCATTTTGCTCGGTTTTTTATTGGGATTTCTCCTGCTTCCGCGTATAGTACGTTTATCGGTGTTGATTTTAGTAATCTCAAGCACGTTCTGAGTGAGGCATTGAATGTAGAATTTAGTTTGATTAGGTTTGATTTTGCTGTTCCTCCATATATTGTTATTCCGTAGTCTATTTGTGATCTAATTATTGCTTTATTAATTTTTAGTGCTGTTTTTGGATGCGCTCCATTTTGTTTCTTACAAATCATTTTAATTACGTTTAGTCTTTTTTTTAATCTATTGTTTAGGTAGTTTATGTGTATTTTATGTGACATTTTACTATCGAGTATATACCCAAGATATTTGTGCTGTTCTTTTTGTTCTATTTGTGTTTCGTTAATTTTAATTTTGATATAATTATTTTTATTTGAGTTAAAAAGTATTACTCCTGATTTATCAGGGTTTACGTCTATTTTTAGAGCTGTTAATTGTTCTTTAAGTTTGTTTAGTATTATGTTTGAGGTTAATTCTATTTCTTCGATGGATTCTCCTAGTATAGTTATTGAAAAGTCGTCTGCAAATTGTACAAAAATAATTTTGTCTGTTGTTATTTCGTGAAGGTTTTTAGTATAGATATTAAATAATATCGGTGATAGAGGACATCCTTGGGGTAGTCCTTTATTGGTTTTTTTAATAATTTCTCCTTGAGTAGTTTCCATCTTTATTATTCTATTTTTTAAATACGTCTCCAACCATGTGACAATTTTTCTTGGTACTTTAAGATCGTCTAGTTGTTTTAATAATATGTTGATATCTACTGAGTCAAAGGCTTTCGTGAGATCTAAAAATATTGTGGCAGTTATTTGTTTCGCTCGTTTAGCTTCGGCTATTATTGAGTTTATGTGGTTGATGCAATTTATTGCCGAGTAGTTTTCTCTAAATCCGTATGAATGTTTAGGTATTAGATCGTTTTCTTCTATAAAGGTATTAAGTCTTTCTTTAATTTCACAGTTTATTATTTTTAAGTTTACATTTATTAGTGCTATTGGTCTGTATGATGATTCTAACATTTTATCTTTACCGGGTTTTAAAATTGGTATTATTTTAATTATCAGCCATTCTTCAGGAATGTTATCATTCATCCATACTTCATTTGTAAGTTCAAGTATACGAATGAGTAGGTCTGTTTTAATCTGTTTTAAGAAATAGTAAGACATTTTATTTTGACCTGCCGCCGATGTATCTTTTTCCGTTTAATTGTTTTTATCATGTTTTCGATTAGTAATGGTTGTCCATATTTTTCTTGTTCTACGTCGTGGTTGGTAATTTGTTGGTTAGGTAGCAATTCGTGTTTAAAGTTAAGATTTAGGAATTTGTTTGCTAGAGTTTTATTATATATTAATTCAATATTATCTTTTGTTTTAAAGTTTCCACTTACACGTCTTACTATTTTCCACATTTTATTGAGGCTTGTATCCTCATTTATTTCCTCTAATAAGTTTACTCTGTATTCCATTACTTCTTTCTTTAGCGCTTTTTTGAAGTTTCTCTCTGCTTTTTTAAACTCTTGTTTATTTTCCAGTGTTAAATTTTGTCTAAATATTATGTGTTTTTTATTTTTTATTTCATAGAGTTTTTTGATGTTTTGATTCCAGTATGGTTTAATTTGTTTCTTACTATTTGGGTATATTGTATAGGTTGAATTATTTAAAGCTTCGTTGAGTTCCTGATTTAGATCATTGATAGTATTTAGGGATTTGGGGTTTATTTGGTTTATACTCATTATTGCTTTTTCTTTATTTATTATTGATTTAGATATATTATTTTCAAATTTGTTGAATGCGTTTATTACACATTCGATTAATTTGTGGTCTGATCCTAAATCTTCTGAACTGGTTTCCCAACTGATCTGTGGTCCTATACCTGCTGTTGTGAGCGTTAAATCAATTGCTGATGATTTTTGATTTAAGTCTTCCCATCTTGTTGATGTACCTGTGTTAAGAAAAATGATATTACTGTGTTCTAGGAGATCACTTATGAATTCTCCTCTACTGTCTGCTTTAAAACATTGGTTATCCCAAATTGGGCTGTGAGCATTAAAGTCTCCCCCTAATAAAATTGGGGTTGTACTTCTGTCTATATAGTTGAAAAGATTTTCTAAGTGATTTTTAATTGTTGATAATGTTGATTCTGGTGGAATATAAATAGATATGAATATTATTGGTTGTTTAAGGTTTTTAATTTTTGCTGCTGTTATTTCTAAGTCTATGTTTGGAATTTTAATTTCTTCGTATATGAGTGTGGGGTGGATAAGTATTCCTGTACCACCGTAACCATCTGTTCTACAGCTTTTAATAAAACTATAGTTTTGAAATTTAAATTTTTCATCTGGCTTTAGCCAAGTTTCTTGAAGCAAGAAAATGTGGATATTTTTCGTTTTAAGGTAAGTTTTGATCGATTCTCTTTTATGAAGAGGTCTTAAACTGTGGATGTTTAGTTGGGATATGTTCAAATCTCCTAAATGGGTCTGATCCATAATTTCATAAAGCAAAATTGTTATGTTTTATATTGTTCTTTTAAATCACCTAATAAGTTTTGTATCACTGTTCCAATCTCAATCAATATTAAGTCAATTTCGGGTTTGTTGTATGTTTTTTGTCTGTTATTTTCGAAAAGATGTTTTGTAATTGGGTTGTAAGATTTTGTTTTTGTTCTGTTTGTAGTTTTTCAGTTTGTGTGACTTTATACGGGTTATTTTCAATAGTTCTTACTTGTTCCGGGATAATTTCAACTGTTGGGTAAGTGTTTTTCTGTGTTACTGGTTTAGGTTTGTTTGTCTGATTTGTGGTATTAATGTCTGTCAGTCTTTGTACGATGTATTTGTAATCCATATTCGGCTTGTTCGTTCTGTTCACCTGTCTAAACTCTCTGTTTGTCGTACTTGGTTGTTCCATTTCTGGGAATTCAACGGTAGACTCCAGGAGCGCATATCTGTTTTTAGTGCTAATGTCAGGTTTCGGGTATAGCTGTTCTGCTTCTTGATATGTCATTTTGTTAACCGTCATTGCAACATTTAGATGTTCCATTCTTATGCGTTCCGGGCAATCCTTACTTGTCGGTAAATGATCGCCACCACAGTTTCTACATTTACGTCTGTTTGTTTTTTGACATTCAGTGTGATCGTCTGTCTGATGTTGTCCACATTTTATGCAGGTTGCTTTACTTTTACAAGCTAAGCTTTTATGCCCTAGTCTCCAACATTTTGTACATATTCTTACTGGATAAATGTAAATTTCTGGTTTCGCGTATACTCCATATATTTGTATTGTCCTGGGTAATAGTGGTCCGTCCACCGTAATTTTCACCGATCGTGTGTCAATTAGTCCTGATCTCGCGTCTTTCGGATCTTTACGTCTTTTAATTCTTTCGACTCGAATGATTTTCTTTTCGGATATCGCGTTTTGAAAAATTTCTCGTTCCGTAATTGACGTTGGTATGTTAGTAATGATGCCTGTCGTTTCAAGTAACATTTTAGGAATGAATGCTTTGTAGTTGTTGTTGTTAAGTGTTTGTGTTGCATTAAGTATGTTTTCTGTGTCTTTTGGTCTTTTGTAGGTTAGCTTGTATCTGTATTGTCCTGCCCGTTTGAGTTCTGTGAATTGGTCCAGTTTCGTTTCGTGTAAAAATTTACCCACTTCCATGGGTTCTAGGAGTTTTTCACCTTCTTTGATTGAGATTGGTTCAATAAATACTATATTGTGTTGATCGTTGATAACCCAGTGTTGTTGGTAGTTGTTGTTGTTTTGGTTGATGTTGTTACTGTTGTTTTCTGTTGTTTCGTTTTTACTTGCAGTCGGTGTTAGTGAGTTGTTAGTTTTGGTCTTTGTGTTGGCTGTGGTCGATGTTTGATGTTGTTTAGCATTTACTTCAGTTTTATGTCGTGATTGTTTTTCTTTTTTGAGTTGTTTGTTGTTTTTTTCATTGTTTTCTGTGTTTTTTTCTCTTCTTTTTCTTGATTGTTGTTCGTCTGTGTCCGTTTCCATTTGTTCGTCCGGAAAACCCATGAAGTCTTCCAATTCATTGTCTGATTTGGGTAGTGATGATTCCAACCATTCCTTACCTTTGTCGGGTGGCAAGTTTGGACCCATCCTCGCCGAGTCCTCCATACTTGGTTTTACCCAAGCATGAATTCTTAACCTAACCTAACTCTACAGATTACCTACTTTTTTCTCTTTTTTTTACTATTTACACCTTAAGACTAGCAATAACCTACGAATAACGTTCTATTTACAGATTTTTTAGATTATGAAAAACTGATATTTGATCGATTTTTTCAAGTTGAATAAAGAAATTTTATATCAATCACTCGCACGCGGTTTTTTTTTTTCGTTTCACTTCACTTGACGCACAAGATGGCTTGGTTCGTGTGGTCCGCTTTAAACGACGGGTTGAGGAGGAGTGGCGGAATAATCCAACTGAATATTATTCCGCAAGGACAAGTGACAGCACCATTAGGATTACCTGGGCAAACGTTACTAACGTTACGAAGTTTTTTTTTTTTTTTTTTTTTTTTTTCCTTGTCAGCTGCATAATTGTAATTCCGGCAGTAAAAGCATTTCTTGACCATTACTTGTCCTATCCTAATGCATATAACTTTTGAGCTGCATACTAGCCTATAAAGGGCTAAAACTTTGCCCTATATTAAAATCAACAACATATTTTGATGTGATCTAATAGTTTCAAGTCATAACAAAAATCCAAATCAATTCAAAATTTTGTTCAAATGAAACTAATAAAATTATTTAAAGTAATCACCACTGTGTGACATTAATTTAATTAAAACAATCACATACATTTAATAATATATATATGTATATATATATATATATATATATATATATATATATATATATATATATATATATATATATATATATATATATATATATATATATATATATATATATATCTAAATATATATACACACACTTAGAAAATTTTGCAGTGTTCGGTTTTACCGAACTTTCAGCAACTGAACAGTTCGGTAATCGATTTAACGGAATTCGGTAAAATTTGACAAGTTCAGTAATTTTTTACCGGAATACTGTAAATTTCACCGAAATCCAGTAAATCTGATTCACCGACGTTCTTCTTGGTTGGTAAAATTACAATTATATAAGTGTGTATATATATATATATATTTATATATATATATATATATATATATATATATATATATATATATATATATATATATATATATATATATATATATATATATATTTATATATGCTATATATATATATATATATATATATATATATATATGAATATATATATCTGTATATATATATCTAACAAATTCCATGAAAAAAAGTTATACGATCTCTCAGAATTTTATAATATTCAGTGAGATTGTTCAACATCGAAAAATATTAGACCCGTATTTTTTATTTCGTTATTAGACTGGACCTTTCTGCGTTAGACTGGTCAAAAAATCGTGATTTTCAAAATCTTTAATTTTCATTTATAACTCTAAACCAGTTCCTTCGATTTTAGTCATTTTTGGCCATTGTATTGGTATTTTTGATTTGGCAAAATACAGAAACTTCTTTAGAATATATCAATTTGTATGGAAAAAATACAAAACAAATAGTTTTCTTGAATTTGACTGCGAGGGCCTCAACGACTCCTTGTTTTAGTATTTTTAAATGAAAGAGCATTTAATTTTACACCAACATATCAAAACATTGGAGATGTTCTGCGTGTGTTTTGGAGATACAATTTTTAAATAATAAATCATTACTCTTCATTTTATACATCACCATACAAAACGATGAAGATGCATGGTAGATTACCATGGTCTCATCAATCAAACCTATGACTAATGAAATCTAACAAATAGGTCTGAAGATGTCAAGTAAATATTATATAATAAATAATATTTACTTGACATAATTATATAATATTATAGCAACTAAGACTAATGAGACTTAGGTAGATATTGACAATTTGATTACCTAACATTCTTTTCTTGATTTTGAGAGGGAACGTGGTAATTATATTTAAGAAAGAGCCCGTTGATACGTGTAAATACCTACTGTAGATGTAGAATGTTTATCGGCCTGTGAGATTGAATTGAATTGTTTCTCGGCTGTAGCGATCAGGTCTACTCGCTGACGGGAGGGTAGAGTGGAATTTCTAAAAAGCGGAGAAGCAGCAGAGTGAACAACATCTCTTTCATTTTCATACTCGTCGCTCGCTTGCGTTATCTGTTAAATTCTGTTGCTTTCTCTCGCTTTAGAAATTCGCTCTACTCGCTTTCCGTCTGCAAATGAACCTGATCGCTACAGCCGAGAAACAATTCAATACCTATAATGTAGTCTAGGCTGCAGTTCACTTCTTGATCGTAGGTACAATATAAACATCACTATATAGCTTACGGAAATTTATGTAAGTTACCAGTTGAAAACAAAGTATCATATCAGAACAGTTATATCAAAGAATATCGTAAAAATGAAACGTAAGTGTTCAATTTGTAGTGTTTGGGTGTTGAGTTCGTGTTGAAAATCAACGCAAAATTGTACGACCATGCTGTGGAAAAAAGGTTAAAATTGATGAGGTAGCTCTTTCATTTGTCGAGTTGCTACAAGAAATTGTATAAGCATTGATACCATGACCGAAGAACCCATTACAGGACCATCAGTATAGGCACTACAGGTATGTTATATAAAAAGTTCATATAATTCTGTTTAATTTGAATTCTTCTCTTGCAATTGTTACTGGAACATTTTTATTTTTACATTCTTTTAGAAGTCGTGCGAAAACAACCAGTCACCGAAACGATTGCCCTTGCAGGACCGTCCGGCATTGTTCCTTTTCCCTACCGAAGTAAATAATAAAATGAAATTATTTGCATGATTTCCAATCAATCAATTTTTAATCAATAATTTTGTTATATTTGTTACAGGCTCGTGGAAACAACCAGCTATGGATCGATCCGGTACCACCAATAACACGTTTTTGTCTGACGATAATGAAATGCTAACACACAGCTTAAGGATAAGTTTGAAACCAAAGGCTAGCAATGAGCGGTATAGGATTTCGCCGCACTTAAAGTTGGCGATTATATAGGATTATGCAAGGATTTGATGTTTCCCAATATATGGCCAACCAAGTGAAAGTATTACAACAACAGGAGGAATAATGTCAGTGCCTAAAGAGGATTAGTAGAACTTCGTTGGGAGAGAAACGCTAATGCGTGTTCGTAATTTTTATAATAGCAACGATATAAGTCGTGTGTGCGGGAAAAAGGGATTATTTGATATCCAACAATGAAGAAGGTAGGATCTACATACAAAGAAGGTTAGTTTATGCAATTTGCAAGAGGCGTACTCCATATTTAAAAATACTCATCTGATATTAAGATTGGATTTTCGATGTTCGCCAATGTAATCAAAACACTGCATTTTGGCAGGAACAAATTAGCACGCATACGGTGTGCGTTTGCATTTACCGCAAAACGTTAAAATTGATTTTTAAAAACACTCCAAAGTAAACAATTACTTCCAGATGGTGTTCAGTCCTACCATGATATGTTTTCAAAAATAATTTGTCAAAAATCCAAATGAACACATTGCTGGCAACAATGTTGCAGCGTGTCCGGGAATGCAAATTTGGCGGTAGAACTTATGACCATTCTTAATAACGGTCGTTGAATCATTACAATTTAAACAATGGCGTCAAGCAGGAAGATGCAGTTTGGACTTAGTTGAAATGGACACACAAGAATTTATTGATACTTTTTTAGAAAAATTACTCAATTTATTGCCACATAACTTTACAGCTGGGCGACAGGCAAACTATTTAAAACACGTGAAAAACAATTTAAAAGCTACTGAGTGTATCATAATCTGTGATTTTTCGAATTATTCATTCGTTGTGCAGGATGCAGTTCAAGGCTTTCATTGGGCAAAACGCTCAACGTACTATTCACCCTTGTGCTATTTATTTTAAAGATGAAGAAATCAAATGATTTGAAGTTTACCAGTTTTTATTGCAATTGCTGATTTCGCAAACATAATCATGTCGCAGTGCGTCTTTTGACTCAATGCATAGCGTTCATAAAAGTAAGTTATCAGGTTTAGAAAATTTATTTCTTCTCAGATGGATCTGGAAGCCAATACAAAAATAAAATGACCGCTTTTAATTTGTGCAACATGCAAAAAGATTTTGGCATAGATGCCGAGTGGAATTTTTCCTTCACCAATGCATGAAGGGCCTTGTGATGCTTTGGGAGGCGTATTGAAACGAAATGCTGCGAAAGCCAGTTTGCAAGATCATCACATAACAACGGCCGAAGAACTTTATTCATGGGCTATTTCTAAGCCAGACTCGGAAAATACACTATCAATTTTTTTCGGAATCCGACTATAATAAAATGGAAAGAAAATTAAAAAATCGTTACGTCATGAAACCATTTCAGGGACTCAGTCATTCCATAGTTTTAAGCCTCAAAACGAGAGTATATTGTGTGAGAAGCAAAATTCATTTTCAACGAGAGAAAAATGTATAAAATTGTTATGAAAAAACTTAATCAATAAAAATAAATGTATAAAAAGTGTTTCTTATTTTTTAACATGTTCATCATGTCGCGCGGCTTTAAAGTGTTTTTTCTTGAGACTTACACTAAGCAAAAATATTTGAAATTTTAAAGCCTTATTTATTTGAAAAAGGTAATCGTCAAAAATAGCAATTGGTCTGTGTGGTTAACGGAAAGCCTTAAAGGCTGATTCGAATGTTATACTAAGTTTTATCAAGTAGCACCATAGATTTCATTAGTCATAGGTTTGATTGGATGGAGACGCATGGTAATCTACCATGCATCTTCATCGTTTCTGAGCAGTGATGTATAAAATGAAGAGTAATGATTTATTATTTAAAAATTGTATCTCCAAAACGACACGCAGAACATCTCCAATTTTTTGATATGTTATGTAAATTGAATACTCTTTCATTTAAAAATACTAAAACAAGGAGTCGTTGAGGCCCCTCGCAGTCAAATTCAAGAAAAACTATTTGTTTTGTATTTTTCATACAAAAATTGATATATTCAAGGTTTCGTATTTTTGCTTGGAAATTCAAAAAATACCAATACAATGGCCAAAAATGACTAAAATCGGTTAAACGGTTTAGGAGTTATAAATTTTTGAAAATTGAAGATTTTGAAAAATCACGATTTTTGGACCAGTCAACAGAAAGGTCCAGTCTAACGAAATAAAAAAATACAGTTAATATTTTTTCGATGTTGAACAATCCTACCGAATATTATAAAATTCTGAGAGATCGTATAACTTTTTTCATGGAATTGCTGTATATATATATATATATATATATATATATATATATATATATATATATATATATATATATATATATATGGCTATATATATATATATATATATATATATATATATATATATAATATATATATATATATATATATATATATATATATATATATATATATATATATATATATATATATATATATATATATATAGAAAGTTTGTGTCAAGCTTATGATTTCCATCCTCATTATAAAAATTACATGTGCCGTCATATAAACGTTATTGAAACTTTTGCATCAACACCATACGAATTTCTTTATAATTTTTATTGAAACTACCTGTTAAAGTTTATAAGCATATCGATTAGATTAGTATTTGTAAATTGCTATGGCCAAAAAAATATATAAAATTTTCAAATTCACTTGTTATGGTTGTTTTTATTCATGTTCAGATCGATTCAATAAATTCAACCGCTTTGAATGCCAGAAACTGTAATACCTGCGATACTTTAAATAATTAATTTATAAGGAGTGTATCGAAAAGTAGTTATAAACATTCGATGCGTTACTACGCATAAACTACTGTATATATTTTTAGCGTGTAAGCGCCATTTGCTTTGTTTATGTCAAAAATGATTATTCGGTTCATTCATTTCCGTTGATAAAGTTGTATTCAAAAATGTCGCGAATTGAATTTGAGACTAAAAGAAAATTCTGCACACTTGGTGCACCGAAAAGTGTTACAGCAGATTGCGAAAGAGTAAATGTTCACCCGGCAAGTGTAAAACGCATCATCGAAAAGTTTGGTAAGGAGTGCTCCCTCAAGGATTTACCAAGAAGTGGCCGGACACCCGGCTCCAGCAACCGATTTGGACCAAAAGTTGTGGATTATATTCAACGGAACAAATCTGCCTCTACTCGCGATCTAGCCAAAGAAGTTCAGGACCAGCATCGGAATGATTCAACGAATCAAGCTGCAGAATGACTTGAACGTACAAAAAGCAGAAAGTGCCCAAACAAACTCCGGAACAAAAGTCTCGTGCGAAGCAGGGCTCGAAAACTGTACAGCTGCATTTTTGGACAATGTCGACCAGTGCATTTTGATGGATGACGAAACATACGTTAAAGAAGATTCAAGAACGCTACCGGGGCCGCAGTTTTATGCACTAAAATCTGTTGGGGAACGTGTGCCAATCGCAGATACGACTGTTGCAATGGAGGAAATTCGGTCAGAAGAATTGCTCTTTTGGCAAGCTATTTGCACGCTGGCTTGCGTTCTTCAATTTTCTATACAAAAGGAACTATAAATGCTGAGATTTATCAAAAGGAATGTTTGAAGAACAGGTTGCTACCATTGTGTAGAAAGCGCAGTCCTACTCTCTTCTGGCCATGTTGGCATCGGCACATTACGCCAAATCCACTCTACAGTGGCTGACGGAGAATAACATCAAGTTCGTAGAAAAGACATCAACCCACCAAACTGTCCCCAGTTGCGACCGATCGAACGCTATTGGGCAATAGTCAATATTTAAGAAGAGATGGTACAGTGTCCCAAAGCCATGAAATGAGTTTAAGAAAAATTGGGCAGCGGCATCAGGAAGTGCACAAAGGTCACTGTGCAGAATTTGATGGCAGGTGTCAAATCAAAGGTACGGGCATTCTACAGAAATGAACATGATGACTAGTTTTTCCGTTTGGATCTTTTGTAAACATGTTAAGCTATAATAAACTGAAATAGTATGTTAATTTTAACCATGTTTTCATGCCTATTTTATTATTTGGAAGTTTATAACTACTTTTCGATACACTCCTTATATGGTAGATTAACCAAGTTTTAACACTTACTTTGTCTCTTATCCAGTTGCTGGAATTCATCTTCGTTAAAAGTGGATAATTTTGCCAAACATATACCGCTTTCTATAAATAAATAGGTCATTCAACAATTACATTAAGTAACATATCACATATATCTGAAAAACCTGTTTACAGCAGTTCGTCGCTTAAACATTATTCATTCAGGACAATTGATGAAAAACCTTCGAGCGCCATTTGGACTTTTTTTCAATCCAAAACCCAATCAAAAGTATGTGTCAAATCTAATAAATATCAGTCATAAGGTGAGCCACATGCTTTTTATTAAGTTTGAAAATGAAAAATATGTATCTAAATAATACGTTGCATGTGAAACACAAATATAAATTGTTTGATATGACGGTGGCACATAAAAGGTATAGTTTTGAATTAATATATTCAATATTTGATTTTTTATCAGTGTAGCATTGATTCCATTACAACTCTACATCCCTTTTCTGCTCTGATAAAAATAATAGTAACCAAAAAGATCATAGCTATCCTATACTGGCAACTACTATGAGCTATACCTAGCGGGTAATTTCGCATTGGTGTCTATCTGACCGTTTAGAATTTGGATGATTGTCTAATTTCTTTACGGATTCAGTTTCTCTTCTAACTGGCCATTTCCTTAGATGAGATACCGGGCAGCGGTACATAACATATTTTTCATTCCTGACGACCACATCGTTACCATTTCTCTTGACTACTATAAACTTTGCAAGTTTGAACATGGGCTCGAGTGTGTCAGTTTCATAAGTTTTTAACATGACTTCGTCTCCAATATTGATCTGAGACGGTTTGGCGTGTCATCTCTGATCAGCATATGCTTTCGCCTGCATCTTTTTATTGCTTCTCTGTCTCGGGCTGGACTCCAATGTGGATCGGTTCTTCGAGACGGCAGTAAATCGGCCTACCAGTCATTAATTCCATTGATGCTTTCCCTGTTACAGAATGGGGCGCCGTGCTGTAGGCATACAGATACCCAGCAAACACAAAATCGTATATGATAGCGTATATAAGTACAAAGTGGAGGCGATATACGTACATGCGTCCATTTGACTTCATGAAAATGAACGTATATCGCCTCCAATTTGCACTCTTATCCGCTCTCATATACGATCCTCTGTTAGCTGGGTAGTTTCGAATGGCTTTACGTCAGTCTACATTATTAACTTTGGCAATACGCAGAGTACGCAAAATTCCCTGTTTTTGCCGTTCTACTAGGCCATTCATTTGTGGCCAATATGGGATGGTACAGATGAGGCGAATATTTTTGCAGTTGCAGTATTTAGAAAACTCCTCACTGGAAAAGGCGAAAATCGCTCCGGGTTGTTTTCGAGTACGTTTGTTCCTGGAAGAGAGTCTTGAAAACTGCGATCGTATTGGTAGCACTAGTTCCCTTCATCTCAGTGACTCTGAGAAATCGACTGTAGTTATCAACAGTTACCATAAATGTAGCGCATTTTTTTGCTGAGAAGCAGTCGATCGCAGTTTCTTGCCTGGAACGTTACGGCAAGGTGATGGATTGTCGTGTTTGTTGTTCAACATTGCACTGGAGGGTGTGATTCGAAGAGCAGGGATAGACACGAGTGGCACGATCTTCAGGAAGTCTGTCAAACTATTTATCTTCGCTGCCGACGTTGATATCGTACCACTTAACTTTGAAACGATGGCGGAAACGTACACACTCAGATTATTTTACAGAAATCTGTAAATTTTCACCAAATTTTCACCAGCTGAACGTTTGGTCATCTGATTTTGCGGATTTCTGTAATAATTTACCGAAATCCGATAATTTTTTTTACAGATAACTGTTAAATTTTACCGAAATCCGTTAAATTGCATTAACAAACGTTAAGCTGTTGAGAATTCGGTAAAACTTTACAAATTTCTGTAAAAAAATCTAAGTGTGTATTATGCATCAGACTTAACGGTGAAGCTGGTAGAATTGGGCTTGTGATTAATGCGCTGAAAACAAAATACATGAAAGGATAGGGGCTCACGAGAAAACAATGTTAGCCTCCTAGCACGAGTTCAGATCGACGGTGATGAAATGGAGGTAGTAGATGAATTCGTGTATCTGGGCTCATTGGTGCCGCCTATAACGACACCAGCAGAGAAATACAAAGGCGCATTATGCCTGGCAATCATGCCTACTTTGGACTCCGAAGGACGCTAAGATCGAACAAAGTTCGCCGAACCACAAAGTTGACCATCTACAAGACATTAATTGAACCAGTAGTACTCTACGGCCACGAAACATGGGCATTGCTAGTGGAGGACCAACGCGCCTTTGAAGTATTGGAACGGAAGGTACTGCGTACCATATACGGTGGAGTGCAGATTTCACATAACTTCAAATCGATAGTCGCAGAACAGATCTTCACGGAAAATCACGACATAACGACGAATGACATCACAATATTACGGACTACCTCTACACCCTGGAAATTAGACGTCGCAGAAAGCTTAGAAATAAACAAACAACAAACATACACAAATCTACTCAACAAAGACCAAGGCAACGGTTACACATGGTTCTTCAACATACTACCAAAGCGATAACAAAGCCAAAGGAGCACTCCACTGCTACACAATAATTAGGTTAGATATGGGGAAAAAAGCGAGGTAGATATAAAGTACATTTGTTTTTGACACACGATAGGTTTAAACAAAATAATAATACAATAGGTATAAACAAAATAATGCTAGATAAACGTTTTGTATTTAGAAAATAGTATATAGGCGAAAGTTTTCTTTCAGTCGAGTTATTAGTACGAGACACTGAAGAAGTCTGCACATTGTAGACGAAATACGCGTATCTGTCAATATAAGCAAAGGTAGTTGGAATTAAATGGAACATACTATTTTTTCTTCTCATTTCTAGTTGCTGTGTAACATGTATTGTCTTTACGTGGCTATAGAACTCCTCAAGTTCTTCTGACATTTTTGCATACTGTTCAGCTGATATCAAGCAGCACAGTTTTGTAATACTTATATTTGACACACAAGCAGTCATATAGTTCTCGAGGAGTTTTGGCTTGCTCTCTTTGCCATTCGCTTGGGATAACCACCAATAGTATTACATGGACCTTTCCCATGAGACGTTCTAATCCATATATGGACTTGAAATTACATACGCTGGCAATGGGCCGCTGCTCCATCTGACATGAAAATAATGTTTTAGCAATATTTTGAATTTTGTTTAATGGTATCTAGCAATTTTGATAAAAACAACTGAACTGCTATTGAGTCATGGGTCAATACTATTGTCCTATTTATTGTCCTTCTTGTAATATACTTCAAATGTTTAGTAATAAACAGGATCAACCACATTACTAAATTGAACTATCACTAAAGTTTAAAATATAATAATAATTCAAAAATAAGCCCGTTCCAAATAGCAGCCTTGATTTATAAAACATTCAAAAATCCAGCTTGTCAATATAATAAAATTTTATTGGCTTCTGCGTGGTTTTAGGACTAAATGAAAAGACGAGTTGGTGCAATACACGGTAAAGATTGGACAAGCAAAATGTGTTGTTAGAAAAACTTTTTTTTCCTTAAAAGTGCTCTGCTTGCAATAAATTGCGAATAATTGTTAACAATTTTTGTCAGAGAAGTAAAGACGATTTTCTGAAAGTCACCCATACATAACTTTCTTGTAAGTCTGTCCATTTTTGAGTTATGTTGATTAATGAAAAAATCGATCAAAAAACTTTAGCCCTTTTCAAATGGTAGTCTAGATAAGTTTTGCAAAAACACAATGTATGCAAAGTTCCTTGAAAAAAAAATAGTCCACCCACCCACAAAGTTTCATTGGATTCTGAGAGGGTACTGCCCAGGCTTCCCAATAGTACAGCCTTCCTGCCACAGTTAGTTTGAACTGCATCGACTGTCTTTGTGTGAACCGAACTGTCGCTTTTTTTCGTTCGGTACCGCTACTGTTCGTTCGGTACTCAACCCGAAGAATGCTGTTAAATAACAGTCGATGCTACGCTAGCTTTGCTGAAACCACCACGCTCTATATGTAGTAAGCCGAATGGGATGTTAATTTTCCATTTTGTCATGTTGTCATCTGTTTCGTAAATTCTTTCGCTTGGACAGTCTTTCTGAAGCGGTGACATTTTTCGGCTTACCCGAGTCGGCTGTCACGAGAAGGATGTCGTGAGATGGCATTTGCAGGCATTACCTAAGCTGAAAAACTAGCTCCCATTCGTCAGCTCCCATGCATTAACCCACTTTCCATCACAAAGAGGAACCGTTGTTTGCGAGTGGAAATTCAGCCTTGAATTTATTGTTATTTTTTTTCCGTTGGCCTATTTTTCCTCACATGGTGACAATCACCAACGCCAGGGAGAAGACCCCACCACCTAAACCCTCACCACCTATCGGCTCATGAATATGAGCCGGGACCAACGGCTTTACTTCCCTTCCCAAGGAAGACGTGATCAGATTCTTTCGCCTCAGAAAAACCACCGACGTCGACTGGGATTGAACCCAGAGCAACTGGGGTACCAAGTAGCAGTCACGCTTACCACGACACCACCGACGCCGGCCTCCTTGTTTCTATACGAGTGATTTATAATAGGTTGCAGGCATTTGGGGTCATCATTCACACACACACACATACACACACACAGTCACACACAGTCAAACACAGTCACACACAGTCACAAACACACACACGCGCGCGCGCACACACACACATATATATATAAGCCCCCTCAACAAAAACACGCGCGCGCACCTCCATAAAATTAATTGATTTATTATCCATTTCGATCATGTTGTCTCATGCACAGCAATTAAGTGTATACCTAATTGCTAGCACAGTACTCATTAATTACCGAAATCTCTTCGGCATAACACGAAGACACGACCAGAGTCCAACTACCAGAGTCGAATATTAAACGCGATGTCAACATCGTATTGGCAGTCTGACGAAGTACACGTCGTATCTTTGAAAAGCGTAACGAATGGACAACCGAGGCTGTCGTAGACCATAGAACAAAAAACATCCACACGAACAAGCGAATCGTGTACAGCAAAAGACGGCAACGATGCATGTCGCATGACTGACTCACTGTGGGCTGTCGTGGAGAGCTAAATTGCGAGGCTGTCATAGGGTTGAAAAGGTGACAGTTAACACAATACTGTCGTGAAGCGGTACATTTGTTATGCCTGGTACTGCCAATCACGAAGACGAGTTGGCGTGAAATTCGTCATGTATTGCTTTGAATACCACCTTGAGAACATCATCTCGACTGGTCTCATTCTTTATTTCCTGTAGAGATATGGCCGTTGGACCTTCACCAATGGCACACAGGTAGTGTTCAGTAGATTCATCAAAGGGTGTATCTGACAGTGTATTAGGCTGTGTGCCAACCTTGAGAGAACATCCGAAATGTTTGCCCAACCAGGGATATGCTTCAAACGAAAGTCGTATGGCTGAAGCCTCAACGCCCATTCTTCAGCTCGTGAGCAAGCACGTTTTCCTTGTTGATGTTTTCCTCCTTAGATGTACTCTAATGTTTTGTGGTCGGTAAAAATAATAAAATGAGTACCAAACAAATATGGGTAGAATTTCTCGACGGCCCACACAACTGCTAAAGCTTCTCGTTGCGTTTGCGGGAGAAGAAAACATCCTCTCTGTTTTTTGTAGGACCTTTTAAGGCGAAACTGATGATTCTTGGAACCTGTTCAGTGCTTCGCTGAGTCAACACTGCTCCGACGCCCACCGGAGAAGCATAAACATATAGTTCTGTCCTGTATTTTGGGTAAACAAAAACATAATCTTCGAACGCGTTTGGCTGATCTTCGCCGAAATTTAATCAAAATTGACATAATTGACAATCACCAAAAAGCTTCGAGTTCCTTTTTCTAGCTTCGAGCCCATCTTTTCATCGGATGGGCATATTCCTGCTGCGCTCACTTTAAAACCTAGAATCTCAAGTTCCATCACTCCAATTAGACATTTTTCTTTATTCAGCGTAGCATTGTTTCTATTCATAAGCACTTCTGAGCACTTGTCGTAGTCTAGTGTCGTGTTCTTCTCTAGTACTTCCAGCTACTACAACGCCATTCAATGTCAGCTAACATTTCGGACATCACTCGCTGGAAAATCTCAAGGGCACAATTGATTCCAAACATTAAACGTTTGAACCTCATAAGCTCTCTGCTAGTCATACAAGATGTGATTCCACGAGAATCTGAATGCAGCCCAATCTGGCAGAATGCCGATGTAATGACAAGTTTTGAAAAGACAGTCGATCCTCTATGCTTATTCAACACACTAAGGCTTTTTTTTGCACGGTTTTTTTACACGGGCTGTTTTCGGCGATAACTCCAGAACGGAACAATTTATCAACCTAATTCAAATCACATTTTAGGTTTTGAGCCAAAAGTAATCATATGGCAGTTTCTCAAAAAATTCACAATTTTTGGTGTAAGTACTCAAAATTTTAAAAACTGTATTTTTACCATTGCATGGAAAGGTATTTCTTGTAAAAAAAATCGAAGCGATTTAAAATGTTTAAGCATGTGAATTTATCAACTTTAGTCAGTCTTTTTTTACACGGCTCCATACTAGAAGTGGAACGTATCCCCCGTGCAAAAAAAAAAACCTTTGTGAAATGCATTAATCATCGGAAGTGGATAATGTTCACGTTGTATTGCTTCATTAGGATACTTTATATTGATACAAAGCCTAATGTCGTCTTTACCCTTAGGTACTACAACCATTGGCGAGATCCACTCTGGGGGTCCCATAACTGGCTCTCTCACGTCACTGTTCAACATCTCCTGTATTTTAGGATCTAGGGTAACAGGATGGAATGTTGGCCTAGTTCCTTCCTACCAAATATGTCATTATTTCGAGAATAATGAACAAAATCATGTTGCTATTAGGAAGACCGATTGATATCAAAGCATCAATCAAATCAAATTATTAATCAATTTATAGTTGTTTACTTCCACGAAATTTTCGATTTCCTTAACTTTGTAGACTCCATGACTTTAATGGTTAAGCTGAACATATTATCTACGCGATCTTCGAATGATCTAAATTTGCTGAAATTGAACCTATAGACCGAATAATGCAGCCAATATGTACAGAAAATAGTTACACGTTTTAAATTAACAGGTCACATCGGTAAAATAATAATGATTTCACATGAAAACTATAGACCCTAGGAACTATATTTTTTCTAGGTTCCCAATAATGGGCTATTGCATGGAAAGCTTAGTGAAAATGTTGTTATTGGTAACATTTACAATAAAAAAGTCTGAGTTTCGGTAGAATGTTTTTCATACGTATTGTAACTGATTATCGACTGCGACTTTGTGGTGTTAAGATGATTTCTTTGATCACCAACATAAATTTAATTTTGACACAACCCGTATTTTGGACCAAACATTCAAAAAGAATACATTGCCAATTTAAGAGATGATCAACATAATTAATGACAACAACAGTATCAACAAACGAACAGACACAGATGGACTAAGTACAACATACTCCAGACTAATACATACAGTAAACATAATTAGAAATAGAACCACAAACACAAGAAACACCAACCCAGACACCACCTCTCAGGATCTAACACAACCATTATTCAACAGTTAACTAGACATACCGGAACAGTGTAAAAGTGTTAAAATAGGGTAAATTGATTTCTCACGTACTATTTTTTGTAGATATTTGTTTAATTTATTTAACCATTCTTTGTATTTGTTTCACCGACAAACCGACATGAAACTCAATCTTCACTATTGATCAAGAATCCATAACGAACGATTCAAATGTGCAGCGATCCCATCTGTCAAAACGTATACAATCATTTTATCTAGATCAATTAAATGTGTCCAGAATTGCTCAGACATGAACCTTCTTATGAAGTCCCCGTGTTCGTGGCACCGACAAACCGACATGAAACTCAATCTTCACTATTGATCAAGAATCCATATCGAACGATTCAAATGTGCAGCGATCCCATCTGTCAAAACGTATACAATCATTTTATCTAGATCAATTAAATGTGTCCAGAATTGCTCAGACATGAACCTTCTTATGAAGTCCCCGTGTTCGTGGCTTCAATAAGCGATCTCCGCGAACACGAAGATAGATGTCAGTAATATGATTTGAACAGAAATATCACCGACAAACCGACATGAAACTCAATCTTCATTATTGATCAAGAATCCATAACGACCGATTCAAAAGTGCAGCGATCCCATCTCTCAAAACCTTTTGAATCATTTTATCTAGATCAAATAAATGTGTCCAGAATTGCTCAGACATGAACCTTCTCATCAAGTTCCCAAGCGTGTTTGTGGCTTCAATAAACGTTTTCAGCGAACGCGAAGATAGATGTCAACAATATAATTTGAGCAGAAATATTAAAATATTTGCTATTGTCATTCATGTCGGTTTGTCGGTGGAAATATTACGACATTTTCTATTGTCATTCATGTCGGTTTGTCGGTGTTTGTTTGTCCTCAAAAGTGATGTGCAATAGAATTACTAGACGTTTAAATGTAATAACAGAACATAATATGACAAAAACAGAAATCTAGTAGGTAAATTATATAAGAAACACCACACACAGCATACCGACACATTATATTTTCACAGTAATCCCTAAAAGAAGGCGAAATATATTACACCGAAACGTCAGAAAATAGAAAATTGTCTGTTCTCATTATTATAAAGACTGATAGCCAAAGAAATCATGTTGTTCTTATAACTCTTATAACACAAACTTAAGGAATAAAAAATCTGTGTAGAGTGAATCACATTGTTTTGATTGCTGAAAGGCCGCTAAATCATATGTAAAAATCACTGAAGTGTTTCTTAGAAGTTAATGTACAGTTTTATTTGTGAAATTGTTTCAAATGGCAACGTGTTGAATCAGAAAATCAGAAAACAAATCGTACGTAGACAATATTCAATAACAAATCTATCGAATGGGACGAACTTTCATCCATGATTAGACCTAATTTGGTACCCATAGACCGACATTATAGGCAATAATATACAACGATGGATTTCATTTTTTATGATAGCTCATAAAGTTTTTCAGCTGTAAGTAATACTTAGCTATTTATACGCTTGCTCAGACACGTTTAATAAGACATTAGTTAGTATTTATGGATGTAATGTCGGTCTAAAAGCTCAAATTGGGTCTATTCATTGATGCAACTTCGCACCATTCTATTGATTTTTAAAAGTTAAATGCAGTCTTCGTACGGTTTTCTTCCTGATTTGGTTGCCTTAATTGCCGACATTATTCGCATAAATTTTCACATAATAAACAAAACTAAACTGCTTTGAAATACATTAAAGATTATCTGATATGATTTATTGGCCCTTTGATAATGAAAACATAATTATTCACTCTGCACAGGTTTTGTTCCTTTGGTTTGTGTTAAGATGAGCCATTTGCCAGAGTATACAATCCAAAGTCATACATTTCCATTGAAAATTTTACCAATAACAACATTTTTACTAAGTTCTTCCGACAGCATGCATAGTTGGGAACAAAGGAAAAAATATGAACCCTAACATTCGGTCTAAGGTTTTCTTGTTCAATCATTGTAATTTTATCTATGTGAACAGTTAGTTTGTAACGTGTGACTATTTTCTGTACATCTAAGTGGCATTATTTGATTTATCTGTCCATTTTAGCCAAATTTAGATCATTCGAAGAACATGGAGATAATCTGTTCAGTTCAAGCAGTGAAATCCTGATGTTTAAAAATCTGAGAAAGTCGTTAATTACACCGAGGTTTGCGAGAGTGAACTGATTAATAATGTCTGAATTGCTTTGTATTTTAAATCTGGGTCCTCCCTTAGCTCTGTAAAGGCGCAGCTACGAAGCAACACCATGCTGGAGGTGGCTGGGTTTGATTCCCGGTCTGGTCTAGGAATTTTTCGTTAAGGAAAATATCTCGACTCCCTGGGCATAGCGTATGATTGTACTTTCCACACAATCATACTTATGCAAAAATGGTACCTGGCATCGAAAGCTCTCAATTGATAACTGTGGAAGTACATCTAGAACACTAAGTTGAGAGCAAGCTATTGTGAAAGCAATAAGCTTGAAATGCTAAAGAAGAAGTAAATCTGTCATCTAGATAGGAACATAATTTTGTTGATCATAGCTGAATTATTAAGATATTTGATACAAAGGCCGAATGAAGAACCTAGGCTAACGTAACATTCCCTTACCCTACCATATCCCTCGAAAGTTTCTGACTTTATTAAATAAGTTGTGTAACTTTTTGATACACATACTGCCAGATGGTGTATTAAACATATCTTAGCAAATGTATAGCTAGTTAAATGTTGTTTCCAGCTCAAATACCTTATGAGTTATAAAAAAAAATGTAATGGATTGTTGCATATAAGGCTGAGTCAATGGACACATACCCTTCTTTCTCTTCCATTGCAGCAGGAATCCTCAAATATGCGATTTTTCTTGATGGTACACGACTATCAATGGACAACTTAACCTGGACGTTGGGGTATTTTGGGAAGGCTGCATTCTACATATGTTCTGAACCTCAAGATCAACTTTCAAAACCTTTAGACCTTCTGCTGCTCTTACTAAGGAATGATTTTTGGACCCTTCGATGACGAAACATTCGGCGTAACTTCTTGGCTCATTTATCGAAATCCATGCTTCAAATATTGATAATACAAGCAAAGACTCCTGGTAGCATAAGCCAAGAGATTTCGATCACAGTGAAACCTTTTCTCAAACAGAATCGCGTTGCTGTTGATAAGCTCACTCGAAACTTACTCAGTGACCGTCACTGGATATTGATAGATCTTGCATCTTGCATCCCGTCGCTTTTAGATCTCATCTAGGCAAATAAAAGGAATTTCGAGTAGTTTTGTTTCAATGCATTTATTAATAATAACACTGTTCGGAATTAAGCGAGACACTATTATCCCTCAAAAAGGTAACAGTTATATCGTATACAAGGAAAACGTAAATAATAGAGTGAACTCATTTTGAGAAGAGAAATAAGGATTAAAAAAACATTCTATCTTCATGGACTCCTCGGACGATTGACGACGGCGTATTGGCTCCTCATCACTGCGGTTTTCTTCTCGTAAAACATTGATTTCCGTTACGCCGTTACGCTTCCAAGTACTGCATGCTTTGAACTGTGTTTTCCATACTGATCTGCACTTTCTGCACTTTCAATTTTGAGTAGCCATACTTTTGACGAATTTGAGTCAATCGTACTCATCAAATTTGAGTTGTTTTGAAATAGCGTGTAAGTAACAGGCCTAAAGCATCTATATGCAACCAGCTTTGCCTCTCTTCACGTCTTATCCCAACCCGTTGATGGAGAATCCCCTGCTGCGGGCGATTATGAACATAGACATCTGTAGCATACCATGTTTCCATATCATTTTCAAAGATCATAAATTAGAGATCTTGACGTTTTCCAACAGAGCAAACATGCAGCTCGATTTCAGATTATTCTCACGCGCAAGTTGGATGCGCTTACTTCACATTCATTCTAGCGTCATGTAACAATTCCATGAACTCATCTGGGACATAACCATAGACTAACTCTAAGACCAGTAGGTCCCAAACAAATACGATTTTTTTCTTGGCTCAGTCAGTACTAGAACATCGGTCCCAAGCTCGGTCCCAAGCTTAATGATGTGCCCCGCAACTCACACCAATACACCCGCAAAGATACTTGTACCAAAAGGTAAAGAAAAGCGCAAGAATGCATGGCAAGGTGCAGACTGCAAGGTGTTCTTCGAAACTAGAGGTTCTCCAACAGTTAACCACTTTCAAATCGCTAGTTGCACATTTATTGTTGGTTGCACCACAATCTTACTTTTAGGTGGTGTTTATTTTTATTCCAATATTTCAAATAAAAGGTCTATACATATTTTCAGCTGTCACTGTATTGGATCCACAATTTATTCTGAATAATTTCACTGTTGGATGAGGATGTTAAAAATATGTCTAAAGTTCATCTTGAATGCAACCTATCAACATATTTACAAACAACTGGCATACACGCTATTTCCAAACAATCCACAAATAAGTACATTTGACTCAAATCAGTCAAAAGTATGGCTACCCAAAAGTGAGCAAAGATAGTTCGTAGTGGTAAGATGACAAACAGTCACCGACAAACCGACATGAAACTCAATCTTCACTATTGATCAAGAATCCATAACGACCGATTCAAATGTGCAGCGATCCCATCTGTCAAAACCCATAGATTCATTTGATCTAGATCAAATAAATGTGTCCCGAATTGCACAGACATGAACCTTCTCATCAAGTTCTCAAGCGTGTTCGTGGCTTCAATAAACTTTTTCAGCGAACACGAAGATAGATGTCAGTAATATGATTTGAACAGAAATACTAAGACATTTTCTATTGTCATTCATGTCGGTTTGTCGGTGAAACAGTCACCGATGTCTTCAAGAAGTAAAATTCAAGTTGATCGAACAAACATTGAACAAAAATGTGTTCGCTGTTCTGGTACCACGTTTTAACCAAATATGTGTGGAAAAACATACTCAAAACTTTTTCAAGACAAGCCATGTTTGGTATTTCATCCTCACGACTTCTTTATCACAAAGTTCTTATATTCTTGTTAAAGAAGATGTTTCTGGTGTTACTTGGGTCAGCCCCGTAGAGTCTTCACCGACTCTACGGTCTTTCCGGAAGAAAAACTAATAACAAAATAAAAGTTAAAAGTGGAGATGTTAATTATATTATTATTAAGTAAACATTTCACGTCAGAACAAGAACCAGTTAAACATCAAGCATTAGCAAAGTCAACATAAATATTTAAGATAAAAGAGAGTGCTACAAACTATATGCAAGTGACTATTAAGTAGGTCAGTTTAATATCAAACATTCAATTGTTCATAAAATTATAGATAACTATCATATCATTAAGGTGCCGTTGATCCCTTCAGCAATGGAGAGGGCATAGTACCGTATGCTCATTATGCCCCTAAAACTCTTATCCTATAACGATGTTCTAATACTGTGTGGGGGTTCTAGTTTTTTCTCATTACGATAATTTTATTATTTTCAGAACATTTTTAATGCATCCTCCAATATATGGTGCTTGAACATTGGACGTCAATTTTTGTCTAACATCCCACTGCGGGGTAGGTTATAGCACGGCAAAAATTGATCTCCATGGTTCGAGTACTACTGGACATATGCCCTTTCGCTCATTTTCAACAACATCTGTTTCATTTCCTACCTGCCGTACACTGACGGAACGTTCAATACTTTCTCTTTATATCTATCATTCTAGCAAAAAAAAAACATTAATGTGCACTCTCGGTGCCTCATGGCGATGAGCGAACATCTCCTTCTACATACACTCGTTACTCCTCGCACGGAGAATATATGACATAACAATTAAAGTATGTTACGAATCATGTTTTAGTCACTATTTGGTCACTATTTCTATTATTTTAGTCACAAAAGTCACTATTATTGAGCCATAAATCCGCTACCAGGCCTGTGCATATTCCTCACCTCAGAAGTACAGATGACGACAAAAACGAAATCTTCGCGCAGCTGGAGCGTGAATACGACCGCTGCTCAAACCATGATATCAAAATCATCATCGGTGATTTCAACGCTCAGGTTGGCCAGGAGAAGGAGTTTAAACCGGTGATTGGAAAGTTCAGCGCACACCAGCTAGCCAACGAAAACGGCCTTCGACTTATCGACTTCACCGCCTCTAAAAACATGGTTGTACGTAGTACCTTCTTCCAGCACAGCCTCTCACATCGGTACACCTGGAGGTCACCGAATCAAACGGAATCACAAATCGTCCACGTTTTGATAGATGGCCGGCACTTTTCAGACATCACCGACGTCAGAACCTACCGAGGCACTAACATCGACTCGGACTACTACCTAGTGATGGTTAAGATGCGCACAAAACTCTCCGTTGCGAACAACTTTCGGTACCGGCGTGCGCCACAGTACAATCTCGCGTGACTGAAGCAACCTGACGTCGCCGCAAGCTACGTGCAATCGCTCGAAACTGTGCTGCCGGAAGAGGGCCAGCTCAACGAAATCCTTCTCGAGGACTGTTGGAACACCGTGAAAACAGCTATCAGCAGCGTAGTGGAGAACGTCTTAGGTTATGTGGAACGAAGCCGACAAAACGAGTGGTTCGACGAGGAATGTCATTCCACTTTTGATTTCGGTTCATGGTGAACAGTGTAGTTTGTTTCTGCAGTGCAGTGATTAATTACCTAATATTTAGTGTGAAATAGTGAATTTTGCGCCTAATTATAATTCCTATCGCGCACAGAAAGTGTTTTTTCCAACCAGATCAGTTGGAGACGATTGGTCTCCCGTGCTGGTTTTTATTCAATTTTGGAAATTTTTGCCCCAGTGACGGCTGGCGGCCGGTGAATATTTTTTGCACATTGCTTTCATTTTTCTGTATTGTGTGTTGTTTGCATGCCGTCCGTTTGATGTGTATAGAGTGTAAGCGAGATGGCAGAGTGCAAACAGTGTGGGGATTCTATACTGCCTAGTGATATCCCTACTGCTTGCTCAATTTGTTCTCGAGTATACCACTATAGGTGTACTCCACTGACAAAAGCGGTAGCCAAGCTAGTCAGTGAGAACGATAATGTGCTGTTCAAGTGTGGTGACTGTTTATTAGGCCAGGTTTGTGGCGAGCAGCATGTATTGCTCCCGACCGTCCAAAAGTTCGAAGAGGAGATGAAGAAGATTTCTTCTCTATCTGATTCGATTAGTGGCGTTCGGGAGCACATTGCTGCTCAAATAAACAACGCGTTAGCTACCGGCATGGATTTGTTGGGGAAAAATTTGAATAGTACCTTAGAGAGGGCAATTTTTGAACTTAATAAATCAGTGGCTAAAGAAATGGAAAATATGAAATGTTCATTTTTTGAATTTAATTCGATTAATAAAGTAGCTGCAATGAATGTTAAGCAAGGTACATCAAGTACGGCATCGGAGCCGAGCCTGAATCCCAGAGGCAAAAAGCGTCGAGTGCAGGAAGACGTTAGCGAGACGTCGAATGATGTGTTTATTGAAAGTATTAGTTTCGCGGATGTATTGAAGAGTAATTCTGGGACTAAGAATAGTAATAATAATAATAAAAATAATAATAATAATAATAATAATAATAATAATAATAATAATAATAATAATAATAATAATAATAATAATAATAATAATCATAATAATAATAATAATAATAATAATAATAATAATAATAATAATAATAATAATAATAATAATAATAATAATAATAATAATAATAATAATAATAATAATAATAATAATAATAATAATAATAATAATAATAATAATAATAATAATAATAATAATAATAATAATAATAATAATAATAATAATAATAATAATAATAATAATAATAATAATAATAATA
>JASCZW010002930.1:0-28682 GCA_034211315.2 Aedes japonicus | reverse complement strand
AATGGAATTGAAATCTTGAGAAGAGCAAAGGGTGATGACCAATTGGTTGGTCACCACAAAGTGTTCTCAAGCGAAAAGGTTTATAATTCCAAATGTTGCAATTAGTAAAAGCTATTGGAGCTCAATAAGAGAGTTCCTTGTACCTATACTGGGCTAGTAACCGGACATTGCCCGAGTAGATATCATTTGAAAAACATTGGCCAGGTTCAGAATGATATCTGTCGTTTCTGTAACATGGAACGTGAAACCTCGGAACATCTGCTTTGCAGCTGTGATGCTGTGTACAAGAGCAGACTTAAATTTCTGTACAGTGGCTATATGCAACCTAAACAAATTTGGACTGCAATTCCTGGGAAGGTGGTGTGTTATATAAACTCAATTTTGCCTGACTGGGAGACGCGTCTTAGGCTGGTCACTTGACAAATGGTGATCTAGCTTTAAGATGCGAATTAGTATAGTAAACAGGGGTATATCACAAAAGTTCAACTCAGTGGACGCAGTGATTCTACGCCCCAACCAAAAAAAAAAAAAAAATGGCCCAAATACAATGATAACGGCAACGGCAAACGGCAAAGCCCGGTCTGAGTATGCCTGCTTCTCGGAAAGAAAACAGGCTAGATCCAAGCCGATTCTAAATGAATGTATTGAAGTCATATGCAGCAACTGTCAAAATTGCCGTTTTCTGTTCCGTTTCTGTTATCATTGTGTTTGCGGTAAGCGTGTGCATCTCAGATAGCGAAGCCTACACAGAGAGGAATTTGATGGTAAATTTTACCATTATTGGGGGTTAGGATAGGATGACTATTGCAGCATAGTGATTTTGAACCGACTATGATCGTGGTTAAAAATACCATTAAAAATAGTTGATCCAACATTTGCCATAATGTGGGAATAGTCCTCGTTACCATGATCATAGTCAAGAATGCCATGAACGTGGTGAATTCGTCTATTTTCATGGTTATTGTAACCATTATATGCAATAGTCACCTTGACCATGATTTAATTGTCGGTATAACGATAGAATTTTTCTCAGAGTAGTACGATTGTAGTACGATTGAAGTAGCGAAGTACTTCAATCGTTCTTCCTGTCCTAATAAAATCGTAATACCATTGCACTTTCACTGTTACCACCGACAAACCGACATGAATGACAATAGAAAATGTCTTAATATTTCTGTTCAAATAATTTTACTGACATCTATCTTCGTGTTCGCTAAGAACGTTTATTGAAGCCACGAACACGCTTGGCAACTTGATAAGAAGGCTCATGTCTGAGCAATTCTGGACACATTCATTTGATCTAGATAAAATGATTCTATAGGTTATGATGACAGATGGGATCGCTGCAAATTTGAATCGGTCGTTTTTACATAAGCTAATGTAATGTTTTTTTTACTATTTAGCTTTCTGAAATCTTATCAACGGTTATGCTTAACTCAACCTCATAATAAATGAGAGAATCCAGATACGATCATATTTATTTGCAAATCAATTTCTGCCTCTCTACTTGGAAGTTTATAGAGATCAAAGTTTTGCCCACTACGCCGTTCCACCACTGCCATTGTAGTTGTGCTCTATGAGCGATGAAAAGTTTCCTGCCATATATAAGAAAGCCATGCGTTTTTGTAGATTCTAACGTCCAGCAGGAACTTTATCCTCAAAAGTGCAAACACGATGAATCTGTAGGCATAAAAAGGCCGCCGTGACAACTATAATAAGTGATTTGCGTAGATGAATTTCCTGCAGCACCTTGGTTCATTTCAGTTCTGTTGAGGATTGATACACAGGCTACACCATATCACCACATGATTTGAAATATTTTATTTAGTTTATAATTTGAATAGTATTACCATAGACTAACTCTAAGACCAGTAGGTCCCTTACAACTACGATTTTTTTCTTGGCTCAGTCAATACTAGCACATCGATCCCAAGCTCGGTCCCAAGCTCAATAATGCGCCCCCTATAATGAACTCACACGAACACACTCTCAAATATTCTGTCAAAATAACACAGCAAATGAAAACAAATGTTATGTTTTGGTTACGCATGGTAACCCGGTGATTGATTTGTTTTGCTTTGCCAAACTTTTGATAACAACTTTCAGTGATGGTAGATGGAGCTCAAGATGCTAATTTAGCGATGATTCTCGGATAATAGAGATACACAACGTATAAGATCAATGTGAATCATCGGTGCCGGTTCCAAGCCCGGGTAAAGGAGGAGGATATATGTGGTGATGACCGTAGCCACACGAATGCCTAATACGGTCTAACGCCGAATCTACGGTGTAATGCGACCCGTGCCTATGGATGCATGGCTGGGGTGCTGAAACAATTACTCAGTCGCGAACGGAACCTTTGGGGAACCAGGGCAAACCCCACAGTATCGGATCCCTTGCTGCGCTAAGTTAGGGCTCTGGCGCAGTCGACCTTTACTTCCCGTGCTACTCGTGGGATTTCATATGAGCAACAACAATACTTAATTAACAAAAGGTACCGGCTGCCTCTCTCAGCCGGAAAAGATAGACACAGACCAGGGAGACTCGCTGAAGCAAATCGGAGCCCAGTTAGACAACAAATCACTTTCCAGTGTCCACCTGTCCATCAATCACACCAAAAAACTCCGAGATGAAAGATAGTGGCGAGGACGATGGAGTAAACGTCACTTTCAAATCAGCTGCGGCTAAAACATGCGAACCTCAGAACCCAGACCGGGTTAAGCTGAGTGGAGCCGGAAAAATGCGTCTAAATCGCCTTGCTCAAAAACCAAGTGAGACTTCGCAGCCAGAATCAGCGAAAAGGCCCAGAGCTGATCTATCTAGGGGGGAAGGTAAACCACACCCAAAAAAACGAAGGAGACATTCACGCCTACGGGAAGGCTACACAAGGCCGGCAGCAAGCCTTCCAACGTTACTTCGGTGAACAGCCGGCTACACAGAGACAACCAAAGGTCCGGGAATAAAAATGTCCTGGATAAACTCAAGAAGGCCGGACACCCTGATCCGATCCACAAAGAAAGGGGGACAAAGGCCCCGGGAAGCGGAGGTGAGCGTACTCAACCCAGGAAACCGAAAGTCCAGGGCAAAAAGGAAGAGGAATCGCACTGCACTACTCAAAAATCGCTTCACACGGAAGTTATGAGCCAAGTACGGATAGGAATAGTTCCAAAGGACTACCCAACGACAACTCTAACAACTCAACAACTGATTTTGGTCCAATACACCATAATCAATCAAGTAGTTGAGAAGCGGGGTACAGCAGTAAAACCGATCTTCAGAGGCTGCACAATAAAACAGCCTTCCTGGTAATCAACTGCCAGCGGACTGGTTAAAGAACATAACTCCCAGCATACAAGTGTGCGTGGGAGAGCTCTTAGCGGTTGATGAAAAGGATATTCCTAGATCGGAAATCATGGTAGCCTACCTGCCAAAAAGCGCCACGAAATCCGATGAGGAGATAATGGCATTCATAGAGACCCAGAACGACCTGGGTACGGACTCTTGGAGAGTTCAATTATAAAAGATTATTTCTAAAACTTTTGTGTTGTGTAGCAAAACAAACAAATCAAAACAACACCACAAAAACATACAATGTCAATTTTCCAGGACTGCTAGATTATATCTTCAAAAGATACAAATGTCAAAAGTGTGCCGCAGAGTGCCGCACATGTTCCGTTATGGTGTAAAATTTTCACCAACGGTATGCCTGGCACACTGTTCTTAGCGACTTACCCCTTGTGCTTATCCTTTTCACACAATTTATCCAGAATTAGGTTTTATTGAAATTAGAAGAAAAATTAGTATCTTCCATTTAATTCCAACTACCTTTGCTTATCTTCGACAGATACGCGTATTTCGTCTACAATGTGTAGACTTCTTCAGTGTCTCGTACTAATAACTCGAATACGCGTATCTGTCGAAGATAAGCAAAGGTAGTTGGAATTAAATGGAAGATACTATTTTTTCTTCTAATTTTTAGTTACAGGTATTCCACTAAACAGCTCAAAACCTTTAGGATTCAGGTTTTATTGAGTTGAAAATTGATAAAAACCAAAATACGCCCTGTTTATTCTTAGAGTGTTATTACGCCTTAGGTTTTTCACCTGTTAAACAGCCATCACTGGAAATACGCCGTTAAGATATGATATTCTGGCATCTTATTTGTTATTAAGAGTCACCCACAATTGATACGTTGCGGATGCGTTTGCGTGAATTTGACAGTTTTCCCACAGGTTTTCTGTCAAATTTACGTCAACGCATCCGCAACGTATCAATTGTGGGTGACTCTTTACGCCTACGCTCTTCAGTAACACTAATCAAGTGGCGAGGAAATACGACCCAGTGTTATTATACTAAAACAGTTAATTTTACTAATTAGATGAGTCTAGGTACTACTAGGAAAATTAGAGATAAGAGTTCATTCTATCAAATGAACATTTTTCTTATTGTACTATTTGAATTGCGGGTTCTTAATCATGTTTTTACAGTAATGGACATAGACAACGCGATGAAACCAAAGCCGCGACATCGAATGAGGAGACCTGTGGACTGGATCAATTGCAGTTTTGGTGACCATGGAGGATTTTTCTCCTGTTCTATGCGTTAAACATAACGTCGCTAATAGTGCGCTGCAATTTATCAGCTTCACCGCTCACCTGTTTCACCTGAATTTTTAAGCGATCGCACTCTCCGCAGGTGTCAGCTTTTGGTTTTCTAAAGCCAAGATTGAATCCGTTAAAAATAATATGATAGGTGTTGTAGTGTACCGTAGGTTTTGAATCTTTGTTGCATTTAGTAACGTACAATTCGTACATTTTACTTATATTCAAATTGCTGGATAAATATTTCTTTTTTCGTTACATAATTAGTGAATTGCCACTCAATAAATTGTACATCTCAACATACCAACAATTGGTGAGATCCTTTTGACGCCTTTACTTCCATTGAGTACTGGTAAGTTGTTTCCTGAGTCCACAGAATTAGGTATATGGCCTTGAAATTGTTCTCTTGCAGGGGATGTTGATTGTGTTGTCGGCCCAGCTGTAAGAATTAGATAAATTAATACAACTAACCTAATAAGTGAGTTAATTAGGGCAAAACACATATTTTACGGCGGCAGGTGAAGTCGAGGGCACGTTTTATCTTCGGTGTAAAACTTTTTGGTTGTGATGTTCCCACTACCATGTTACTACCATGTTGCGTTACGGATGGAGCATTCAAGAGGAGATTCTCCAATACGAGACATCGATAAATCAAACGATTCATCAATTCGTGACAAATCTAAAGGCCTGAGATCATGAAATCATTGTTCACTGAATGCTGAATCTGTAGCCGAAGAAATTCTTCTCGGAACTGCACGGAAGGATTCTGATGATGAGCTAGCACCATTGGCACTGGTATAGAAGAATTCTGTCGGGGGAGGTTTTGAAAAACAGATCTTAACAAATGGATCGGTTTGTATTGAAAGTGCTTACCTTCCGTAGTAGATGCTAGCAGTGCGGTATCCATGCGATACGATTCGACGAACGGAACGTCAAAAACGGATCGACCGTGCGTACCACCCTGCCTTACATGGTTTGAATGGGTGCATCTGCCGGAGGAATTAAATTCGGACCCTGTTGGATCTGCATGTGAAGGAGTTGAGCGAATATGAGGGTTCCCATTTATAACCTCATATGCACTCAAGCTGAACTCCGTGCCGTCGATAAAATCCGCTGTATCCGTTGTCGCTTCTAAAAAATATATCCGCGTTAAAAACACATTTGAACTGTACTTAATTGATAAATTCTCAGCACTTACTTGGCATTTTCCGATTTGAACTTGTTTTCTTCAGCGCGAAGCAAAATCAAGCTCCATGAAATGTTCTCTATAGCAACCTATCGACGGCGTAACAACACTCAATGTAAATAAACAACATTATCTCCACGGCATAATTCCAATTTAAATATATAACGGGCGAATATATGCGGCGAAATGACTTCTGCTAAATGATTAGGGCGTAATAGTTATTTCCAAGTTTTAATAAAAATAAAGTTATATTTACGCATAAAATCCGTATATATATATTGTAAGCTTAAGTCGAAATAAGTATATGATGATTAGAATAGTGTTCGCCTAAAATATTGAACTTTTTGCCAGGATTTGAAGGAAACTGAAAACAAGTGGCGGAACAGCTAAATAACTAGAGCAATGTGTGATTCGGAAGAACGCCATAAATTATTCTTCTTGTTTAAGAATGTTCATAATTGATTTTGATGTCATTGTCAAGGTAAATTAGTTGTTCTGAAATTGTTCAATCTAAATATAATATAATATGATTTGTTTACATTTTGGCTCTTCCGCCCTTTTCAAATGTTAGTCTAGATTTGTTGAAAAATAATACATTGACATAACGGCGTTCTTTTATCACTTCGTTCGGATCGGAAACCGGAATTCCACGAACGGTCGCTGCGCCCATTTCGTTAGACGTCAGGGTGGGAGGTTGCGTCAAACGATGAACCGGTTGAAAAGAAAAATAATGCATTGAAATAAAAATAAAAATAAGACAATTTCTGATCTTTATCTTCAGATCCTCTCCACAAGCCGGAAACTCAAACGACACGGTATTATCAACAATCAATATCAAACTTGCGATTTGAAATTGGTTCACGGTTGTAGAACCCCTAGATCCAAAATACACCTTGCAACATATCTTGCGCTTTTCGGTACCTTTCGGTACTAGTATCTTTGTTTTTGTTTTGATTCGCTGTTTTATTTTGACAGAACATTTGAAGGTGTGTTGGTGTGTGTTACGTTATTGAGGGCGAATCACTAAGGGACCGATACCGAGCTTGGGTATTATCCTGTATCGACAGAGACTTCGTTGATTTACCCGGCTTCTTTTTCCTTCTTCTTCCTCCTCCTCATTTAGTTCGTTCCGTTTATTCTCGATCTAGGAACTGGTAGTGATGGTGTTTCTTCTGAATGTGGCCCACTTTCTCACAGTAGTGGCAGGCCAACGACTTCTTCTTCTTCCTTTGTCCTACCTGAATCGCGGAATCCAACGCGGCACTTGTTTTCGCTTCCCGAATTCCAGCGTCTTCATCCGAACCTCAAGGGCTGTAGTGGTATGTCGAACGAGCTTGGCAGGCTTCGCAGGTTCATGACAACCATGAGATTCTCCTCGTACTCTTGTCCGCCTTAGTAGCCCAGCTCCTCAATTGAGAAAATGTGCTCCGCAATATTCTCTCCTTCCGACTAGCGTTTGTCGCAGATTTGCTGCAACAAAGAGGTCTTCAACGTGAGACTGTCTTTCTAATGTTAGAGCTAGGGCGCCGTCCACGTTTCGTTCGCTGTTTCTGACGAACAGACCATCGGCCTGATTGTCCTCGATGAGCAACCCGAGAGCAAACGGTTTCCGGGTACTTTCCTTATGAAGCGCCAGCTCGAGTAATTGGCGCTGTTCAATTTATGTAATGCTGCATTATGCTTGCAGAATATTCGGCTTGAAGAAATTATTTGCACAGGTCCATAACCTGTAGAGCTTGATTAAAACCAACTGGTTTACCTGATAAACAGACAGAGCCTAATGCAATTACAGAGTTGCTTTGATTGCATTTTTATTTGAATCTATGGTTGCTGCGTTACGTGTAATTTGAAATCACGCACAACAAATTCTTGACAACTTATTCAAAACAACATATGTGATTTTGTAAACTAAGAGAAGAAGAAAGATTCAAACGGTAAATTTTTGAAATCCTTTGTACTTTCACGCAAGGAACCACCAAAAAATAAGGAATAACACCTCCCTAACATGATGATGATGCTAGTTTTGTCGTGAGGGTGCTTAGTGTTTTGAGAAATTTACATTTGAATCTTTTTTCCTATCTTTGTTTATAAAATCAGATACGTCGATATGAATAAGTTGTTGTTCTTTGTTCTCGAAACAAATAGGTTGATAGAGCAAAACTTTTTATATGAATAATTAATGTGAAGAAACATTGGTTTTGAACATATTAAACCTTCCCTGCTTTCTCTTTCTGTAAGTACCGAAAATCATATATTGGGTTCTGAGATCTGAAGATCTGTCTATAAATTCAAATGCCATGATTGAATGTTTTTTTGGAAGATATGAGGATCATTTTGCCAAGGATGGCATAAGTATAATAAGTTTGTATTTAAAACAAAACATACAATTCATGTACCAGAGTTTGCTTCCTACATCTGTGTCAATAATCGAATTACTCGATTTCGATTCGAAGCCCTCATCGGCAGCACGCAATACGTATGTGGGTTCTCAATCATCATTGAATTCAAAAACCGTACCAGATCCCTCTGCCCCTCGGAAAGCAAACAGAAACTGATGCGTGTCGATTATGCGACTCCTTCGGGGCACCAAGCGTGGAGATGTGTGAGCATATTAAACTATAGAATAATGTTATTACACGTTTTATAGGGGATTCGAATGAGGGAGAAAAATCTGCTGCTACTCACCGTTCCGACGCCCTAATGCCACTCGAGAATATCCACGAAAACATACCGAAAAATTAGAAATTAAAATGAAAAATTCCGACCAAGAGCGAAACGAGACACGCGCGGTGACATTTGTTCGAATCGAGGCAGGGGGAGAAAACGCAATCCAGATGCGTACACGGTGGGAACCCTCCGAACTGAGTGACGGCGTAATTTATGGTTGCAAGGATTTGACTAATGATGCTACCGTTCCCCTCCCAACTTCCGGGTATCCGATGGCCAAGAGCGAAGTCGGAAGTCGGTAGCGAAACCCAATAATCATCCTTCCCTTTCAGTGGCAATAGTGTTCGTCTTATCGTCGGTGGTTCTTCCTTCCAAGGTTATCCTAATCGAAGCCGAAGTGGCCTTGAACCACATATTTTTGTGGTTAATCATGCGAAAAAAAAAACCTTCGACATGAACAAGACAGGAGATGATGATTTTTCGTACCATTCCGGGCACGCATAACTTTTTTTTTCGGTCTGTCCCTTCTCCGTTTCAGCATTTCATCACCGCGGGTCGTCGGTATCGTTATCGTGATTCGTGACGTTGGTAGAAAGGAAGCGTGTCCTTGTTTTTTTTTAGAGTATCTTCTGTTCTCTCTACGCATTCATTCCAGGAATGTCCTTAACCGTAAGTGGGCGTTTCCTGTATTAAGAGTTATTTAGTGTTTTTTGGTGATAGTGGATTTTCATTAGCTAATTGGGTGAAATATGCATTTGGATAAGACTAATGATTGTATGGAAATAATATAGAGTGTTATTTTGCGTGTGTTGACCATTATATTCCGGGTGCAGTTGAAAACCGAAATATAGCAGTCCCGCTAATCGATTTTACTCCAGTTCCATAAGTCCAAACAATGGCGCATCTAGTGCGTTGTATGGCGCATCTGATGCGCGATACAGCGCACTAGATGCGCCATTGTTTGGACTTATGGAACTGGAGTAAAATCGATTGGCGCGACTGCTATATTTCGGTTTCCAACTGCACCAGGAATACTACTTCCGACTTCCAATCCAATTTACAACGGGGCTCAGCATTTTTGATCATGACAAAATAATTTTATAAAAAGCTTGGTTCAAAACGACGCATCTATTTCTCTACACTGAAAATTTATTTTCGTAAATTAACTTTCACTCGTTTCGTAAACATGGATTTTGTATATAGAACAAATGTCTCGTAAATTGTATGAAATATTGATATTGCTTGTTATCTAACACAATTCTATCATTACACCTTTTTTTGTACAATACACAAAATGATTTTCGCGAAGACCAGCCAATCACTGCTTCTCTTCGATCGTGCTCATAAATGTTAATGTTCCTGTTGGGATGGGCGGGAATCATTCATTTATCCCAAAATAGGAATTAAAGCACTGTCGAAAGTTAGAACCTCAGAACTAGTTAGAACCAGTCAGACCTCCTGACCTCCTGTAGTTGCGCTTTTTTTCAATTCAATTTTGAGTCGATAAAGTAGATCTGTCAGTCGTTCATGAAACCACCAGAGAGACGTTTCTTTTTGATTTGTAACAAATCATTCGCAGTTCTTTGTATTGTTTTCGTACAATGACCGAATGTTCTTTCTGTGTCAACAAATGTTTAGTGGTTTTAACAGTTTTGCGTGGGGCATTTAATACGAAGGTAGTTTTCTAAGAAGTACAAATCAGTTTTGTTGCAGAAAATATCGAATAGATTTGATAGCCTTACCTTCGATTTCGTAATATAAACGAAATTTTATTTGCAGTGTACCGGAACCACCAAAACGAATTTGCACATAACATAATGATGATGTTTCATTTTATGTTACTACATATTGGAATTGGGTCCCGTTGAATGAAAAGTTTAACCTTAAGTTCACTGCGATCCTTCAAAACGTGTCATTAAGGAGTGTATCGAATATAAGCTATCCACATACATTTGCGTTGTACGCATGTATTTGTGATGGTTTTTTATGTTCTGAACACTGCATGCTGTGCGTTTGACTGTCAGCTTTCTTTTGTTTACTAGTTTGTGCTGTTCAAATTCTGCGTTTTCAAAATTTTGCGTATTGAAAAGGAAGTGAAAATTAAGGTTCTGGACTCATGGCTAAGTGAGAAGGGTATTACTATGCGAAAATTGGCGAAGCGGTTTGGAATTCATCATGCGAGTGTTAAAACCATCATTAATAAGTTTGAGGAACACTATTCTTTGGTTGAGCTACCAGGAAGAGGCTGAAAACCCGGTTCATCCAACCCAAAACTGGAGCAGAAAGTGGTATCTCTAATCGTGAAGAACAAATCAATGTCAATACGTGATTTGGCCAAAAAAGCAGGAACGAGTGTCGGAATGATTCAGCGTATCAAGAGGCGAAACCACCTGAAGACCTACAAGAAGCAGAAAATCTCGAAACAAAGTGCAGAACAGAAGAAGCGAGCAGCAACAAGGGCCCGGAAATTGTATTCGCGTCTTTTGCAGCGTCCGGATGCATGCGTTTTGATGGACGATGAGACCTATGTAAAGGAGGACTCAAAAGCCCTTCCAGGTTCACAATACTTTACTGCCATCGTTGGGGAGGATGTGAGCGATGCGGACAGGTCGATTTAAGAGGAGAAATTCGATCTAAAGGTACTGGTATGGCAAGCAATATGTTCCTGTGGTTTGAAGTCAACCATTTTTTACACTACCGGAACTATAAATGCGGAAATCTATCGATCTGAGTGTCTCCAGAAGAGATTGTTGCCTTTATATAAGAAGCATAGTACACCTCCACTGGTTTGGCCGGATTTAGCGTCGGCTCACTATGCCAAAACCACTCTCAATTGGCTTGCGGAAAAGGGTATAGATTTCGCTGAGAAAAATATCAATCCACCAAATTGCCCTCAGCTTCGACCCATCGAACGTTACTGGGCAATCGTGAAGAGGGTCTTCAAGAAGACTGGTAAGGCAGCTGAGAACATGTAGGAGTTCAAGAAAATTTGGGCTCAAGCGTCCAAAAAATGCGATGCAACACTTGTCCAGAACTTGATGAAGAGCATTTGATCCAAAGTTCGAAAATTCGTGAAGGAATAACTTAAATTTCATCCGGTCTTCATTATGTTCAAGTTTAACCTCGTACAATAAAGGATCAATTTTTTGTATGAATAAAATATCGGTTTTCAACATAATTTGAAAGAAAGTTTGTGGATAGCTTATTTTCGATACACTCCTTATTGAAGTTTTTTTTACTTTGCACGAAGTTTCTTGATACCTATTGGTAACAAACTCAACTAAAAATTCAACACATTGAAATGAAAAGGAATCTTGGAACGTGGAGGAAGGTGTTTTTAAAAAACTGAAAGATAGAATTAAGATCAATTCTCATTTTCACTAACTATCTTATGAAATTAGGTAGTTTATTATAAAATTCATTCATTCTATTTTGGATATTGTCATAAGATAAATGTTATGTTTATATTCTAATTCTCCTTCTACATCATAATCGTTACTGCACGCACGGAGAATATAAAACATAACAATCAGAGTATATTTTAGAAGTGTTTAACATTTAAGCCCTCTATTCTACACCATTTTACAGTTACATTGAGAACAGTTTGTAACCGACTAGATATCGTGTCATCAAACTTCCCACGAACTATTATAGCTAAATCGTCAACAAAACCAATCACCTCGTACCCTAGCTCTGCTAGTCTTTTAAAGAGTTCGCCTACTACTAAGGACCACAATAAGGGTGATAGGACTCCTCCTTGAGGACAGCCCTTAATCGATCTAATAGTTAGTTGTGCACCTCCAAGGTCAGCATAAATTTCTCGGTCTTTTAGCATCGCCATAATCCAGTCGATAACAGAGTTATCCAGGCCCATTGCTTTCATTGCGGAGCTCATTGAACTATGGGATGCATTGTCGAATGCTCCTTCAATATCAAGAAAAGCTACCAAAGCTATATCATTGGCTTGAAGCGATTTCTCAATTTTAATAACTAGCGATTGTAGCGCCACACAGTGGGAATAAAAGTACATGAATCGCGAAAGAATTCGATAATTCAGCTCCAAGTAGCACAAGGTTTGTGAACAATAGCATTATTGATGTGAACATTCCTGGAAAATCGAATGGAATTGGGTAACGGAGATATTGCTGATTTTACCCCACTTCCCCCATGTTTTCGAATTTTGTTCATTAATCTAAGGTCGGAGGGGTCTGCGGTAGTAAAAATAGACATATTCTTGTGTAGAATTTCCTTAGAAATCGAATGAATGTGATTTCAGGCCCCACACGGGTCGGGAAACAGAGATATTGGGCTTATTTTGCCCGTGTATCTGACCAAAAGTAACACGAAAACATTTCCCAATATAGCGAAAACGATGACAAATAAAGTGAAGATGAGCGACAACTTTGAGTAAAGATGAATTATCTGATGGTAATGGATAATATACTTTTTTGTGGTTGTCCGAAAGGGCCCACAAGTTATTATTCCAAAGACATCTGAAAAGCGTAACGATAAATGGGCAATATTCCGAAAATATGGGGAAGTGGAGTAAAATCAGCCCAATATCTCCGTTTTTCGACTCGTGTGGTGATTGCAACCACTTTTTTTCGATTTCTAGGGAAATTCTACATAAGAATATGCCTATTTTGACTACCGCAGACTCCTCCGACCTTAGATTAATGAACAACATTAGAAAATATGAGGGAAGTGGGGTAAAATCAGCAATATCTCCGTTACCTAACCCATGCGGGGCTGCAACTACTTCCATTCGATTTCTAGGAAAATTCTTTATAAGAATAAGCCTATTTTGACTACCGCAGACCCTTTCGATTACAGAATATTCAGCAATATTCAAAAATACGGGGAATTGTGGAAAAATAAGCCCAATATCTCTGTTTTTCGACTCGTGCGGTGGCTGAAAGCACTTTTATTCAATCTCTTGAAAAAATTTACATAAGAATAGGCCTATTTTGACTACCGCAGACCCCTTCAAGCATAGTTTACTGGGCATTATTCGAAAATACGGGGGAATTGGGGTAAAATAAGCCCAATATCTCCGTTCACTGAATTTTGCGGCAAGTGGAATCCATTTCATTTGATTTTCCAGGAATTTTCAAATAAATAATGCTATTGTTCACTAACCTTGTGCTACTTGGAGCTGCATTATCGAATTCTTTCGCGATTCTTTCACTGCCGTTATTGTAGATTTTTCTGATTGGTAGGCCAATTAGTTTTTGCTCAAGGGAGACTCTAATAAAGACATACGGTATCAAGTCCCTATCACTTCGAAGTTTTCTGAGCATAATCCACAAATACTGTTAGGACTTCAGGCGTGAGATTTTGAAGAATCGTTTGCCCCACTGGAGCATCCATAGGTTAGCAATTTCAGTGTTGTTTGATTTGTTTTGTTTGTGATTTTCAGTCTCCAAAATCGTGTAGTGATAATCAACCTAACCTATAAATCATATGGAAAAAGCACTCCCTCCAGTTTCATCTTAAGCTTGTTGACTTAATAAAGTCGTCTTCATTTCTTTTCCATTGTCTTTAATAGAACAGATGAAAGACTGATAGATTACCTTACCTTACCAATCAGACTAAGGCCGGCGTGGCCTCTGCTGTACACAGAAGTTGTCTTCATTCTATTCGGTCCATGGCTGTCACTCGCCAGCCTCGCTGTCTGCGGAGGGTCCCCAGGTTGCCTTCTACTTGATCGATCCACCTTGCTCCATCTGCCCATCTGTCAAAACCTATAGAATCATGTTATCTAGATCAAATAAATGTGCCCATAATAGCTCAGACATGAACCTTCTTAACAAGTTCCCAAGAGAGTTCGTGGCTTCAATAAACGTTTTCAGTGAACACGAAGATAGATGTCAGTAATATGATTTGAACAGAAATATTGAGACATTTTCTACTGTCATTCATGTCGGTTTGTCGGTGGACAAAGTGTATGTTTACAAAACCAGATTCGCCCCAATCAAATGTTGGCACGGATTTGCCTTGATTAATCTTCTGCTAAGTACTACTGATGCACCCTTCACGTGGTGAAGATTTATCTAAATAAATTTATAAGACTCATTCGGTTGTGTTTATAATTTATTTATTTACTTATGTTTGAAGACGGCCTTGAACAGACCGTGTTTTAGCGTTTCCGCTGGGTTTTTTAATCTGTCTTTGGTGTTTTGAACCACTACTCCCGGCGACACTACACACTTAGATTTTTTTACAGAAATCTGTAAAGTTTTACCGAATTCTCAACAGCTGAACGTTCGGTAATCCAATTTAACGGATTTCGGTGTAATTTTACAGATATCTGTAAAAAATTTACCGGATTTCTGTAAAATTTTACCGAAATCCGTAAAATCGGATTACCGAACGTTCAGCTGTTGAGAATTCGGTAAAACTTTACAGATTTCTGTAAAATAATCTGAGTGTGTATTATTCTCAGGGTTAAACTGCTGAGTGGCCTTTTATGACCCTCTATTCTCCTGTCTCCCAGGCCCTCTTGTACCAGGTGACTGTTGATGGACTTCATTCACACTTAGATTTTTTACAGAAATCTGTAAACCTTTACCGAATTCTCAACAGCTGAACGTTCGGTAATAAGTTCGGTGATTTTTTTGATTACCGAAAAAAACTGTAATGCTCCAATGCGATGAACGAATAATCCGGTAATTATCTTACAAATAAATCTGTTAATTTTCCGTTTGTCGTTTAACCGAAATTATCTGTATTCTTTTACAGATATTCTGTGAATAAAAGTTTTAATTATATTTATCTTATTAAATTTACGTTTCAACATGATTTCAGAGTTTTGTTGTTCTTTTGCGCATATATTTCAATATCAAATTCAATTTAAAAAATACATCAATCGAAATTATTGCACGCTGTGCATGAATTTGGTGCCAGTTGTGCTTAGCTGTGCCATCCGCATTACCAGTGTAAGCCAGCAACGTAACTGGGCACTTCTGCATGGCAAAAAAAGTAGATTATTTCAGGCTGCAACGAAAATTCAACATTATAAAGTGACATGGAGATGAGGATCTGCTTCTGACAAACTTCATCAAAGATCGTTACTCCGCGCATGGGAGCATACAAAAAACAACAATCAAATTATAAAGTGATTGTTTCCACTTACTGACTGAAGATACTGACGATTCTTTCATCGAGTTCTTTAAATTTATTTAGGAAACTGTCCAAAAATAATGCTAAATTTTTACTCGATATTTTTTGCGTGTCAACCACTTCTGAACTATTTTGCTTCTGATTTGGCAAGATGATGGCTACTCAAGCACCGCCTAATCGACATGAAACTAAAGCTTCACTATTGATTTCCTCAGACATGAACCTTCTTATCAAGTGCTCAAGCGTGTTTGTGTCTTCAATAAACGATATCAGCGAACACGAAGATAGATGTCAGTAATATGATTTGAACAGAAATATTAAGACATTTTATGTTGTCATTCATGTCGGTTTCTCGGTGACTCAAGGTGTTTACAGAAGTTCGGTGAAAAATCACCGATTTATGGTAATTTGACTTCAGTTACAGATTTTTCAGTACTTTTCAGTTACAAATTTTCGGTATTTTTTCTCATTTACCGTTTTTCGGTAGTTTTACCATGTGTCAACAAAAAATTTTTACTCTTTTACCGAAAATGCTGTAATTTTCATTTTACAGATCGATTTCGGGGATTTTTTACAGAATTCTGTAAAATAATCTAAGTGTGTTGGAATCCATGAGTACAACTCCTGATTCTCCAGAATTAGATTGAGCGGGGCGTTTCTTTTTCAATTTAAGTTGCCCAAATCTATAGTTCAGAACGAATTTTCTTTCTTTCAATTCACGCAGTGAGGAATCAGCAACAGTAAGGGCGAGTTCAAGATGATCACCTTTCATGGCACGATGTGAGATCCTCCACCGATGGGTTCAAAGATTTTCATTCTGGCTTTCAATGAGAGAAAATCAAGCCATTGCCATACCTGACTCCAGGGAAAAAGGCGATCAGCACGTCGGGACGTGGGATTTGATTCTCGTCCACTACTACCAGATCAGCTTCTTCCCAGAGAGATAAGGTTGGTAGGTTTTCGTTGACCCAAAAAGCTGTGCACTTATCCTGACACGTGAGCACTAAATTCCCTGGCTTGAACCGACGACAGACCAATTTTGGCTGTACAACTTTCAGCAGGAGGGCTTCACAAACCATTTCAATCTTCATGGGATTGAGATAGAAATAGCAATTTCTTGAAAACTCGAAACTGACCTCTAAAAGGATTGATAACTTATGAAGGCCGACATTTTTTTGACGATTCCGACAATTTTCTTGGACTAGTCATCCTCAGATCAAGTCATGCAATCCGCCACCTGGGAACGCACACCCTCTCCACTCTCCGAGCGAGAGTACGATAGAAAAAAAGTAAAAATACGCTCCACGCTTGCCGCACTCGGCTGTGTTGGTTTAGTTTGCTGGTAGCTTTCGTCGGGTTGAGACGTATTTTGTGAACCTTTCCGCTGCGTGTTTCGTGTGTGCATAACATACAATACCAATTTTATTTTGCTGTGGTCTTTCGTTGTGTTCGTGGAGACGTTGGTGCAATCCGCATCAATCAATGGACTGTTTCGTTGTATTACGATGTGTGCAGATGTGTTGATGGCGGTGTTGAGCATACAACATAACAAACTGTACCGAAAACGAGAAGGAGTTTCGGAGCCCTGCAACAGAGCAGCGGATGCATCCGTGCCGAGTGAGCGAGACAGCACGCTTGGAAATCGTAGCGGTTAGAGCAGGACTATCGATTAATAATAATATTCACCCCTGCGGGGTACGGACGGCTGGTACGTTAGTGTGTGTGTCTGTACAGTAGCAAGCAGTCAGCATCGGGCTTGTGAAAATCGTTTCGACAGGCAGCCAGCAGACATTAATTTCTGGGCTGTGTAAACTTTGTGTTGTTCGATTCGAACTATGCAGTTCGAAAGTGAGTTGAAGCAATCCATTATTAACGTCAAGGTTTCGTGAGTGTGCCAAAAGTGTGTTGAGTCGTTGAGCCCGGGACGGGAAGGAATAATAGAAATTGTTGTTCGAGTTTGGAGCTTTTGGTGCATTACAGATACTCGGCAGGAAGAAAAGTGCCAATATGTTTTAGCAGCAGCCCCAAACCTACAAGTAGAAGATAGTCCGGGGGAAGAACAGTGGAGATTTTTTTTCTCGGAGTGTGAAAGTCTCTCGTCAAGTCGTGGAACAGTGGCCTTTCGTGATTGTATACGTGTGGTGAATTGCGATTCTGCTCTTCTCATTGGTGTGGTGAAATGAATGAATGATATTCCAATGAAAACATAATCCATTTTCGACGAAGTTCTGTCCAAAATAATAACATCTTCGCCGAAGCTAGAAGTTGAAACTAAGGGCAATATCGCGGTAATGAGCGGTGCGTGAAGAAATGATTGTACAACGTCTAGCAAACTAGTGATGTGTGGTGAATAATTTTTTTTTATAGAAACGTCAAACAACGCGAAACGAGCTCCTCCTTTACCTCCTCTGCTGTGGTTGTTTTGTTACCTTGCGTGAAAAGGTTTGTCTGTGGTAGTGTTGTCACCGTCGTCGTCGCCAATTGATAATACACTCATGTGTACGGAACGGATTCCGACTGGGGGCTGTTGAAGAAGAATATCATTAAAATGAATGAAATTATAATTGTACAAAAGTGAAAGATCCCAGAGCAGCAGAAAAGGAAAATAGAGGAAAAATCGCATTAGCCGTTTGTTGCACAGCTCTGATTGCTGCTGTGAGGTGTTTAGTGATTGTGATGTGAGGGGCCCAGTAGTTGGAGAAAATATGCAATGATCCAAGCCACGAAATGATATCAACATTGGTGAAGATTGAATTTTTGATTTCGGTCTTTGGATTACATTCCGCGAGAGATAAATAGATAGATCGAGAGCGAAAAGTGCAGTGTTTTTTTCGATTGTGAAAGATTCAAACAATCCTTGGGAGCGTTGTGGCTTTTTTTCCTCGTGTGCCTGACTCAACAGCTACGGAGAGAAATCGTTGAAGGTAAGTCTTTGTGGGGTCGTTTATTTGGTGGGTAGCTAAGGAATAGGAAGATTGAGTCGCTCGGTATAATGTGTGGGTTTGTTTTGTTTTGTAGCAAATTCAGAATGGAAATAGAGAATGTGTTCTGTTGGGAACTGTTGAACTAATAAGTATCGATTCTTCTTCCTTAGCATATTAAGCTTAACTGCTTGTTCTCAACTTAGTGTTCTAGATGAACTTAAGTTTACAGTTATTTTTTAAGAGCTTTCGATGCCAGGTACTATTTTTGCATTAGTATGATTGTGTGGCAAGTACAATCATACCGTATATCCAAGGAGTCGAGAAATTTTCCTTAACAAAAACAGAAACCACCTCCAGCATGGTGTTGCTTTGTAGCCGCGCCTATACCGACTGATTTAAAATAGCATAATGTTGATAATTCCGGAGCAATTTGCGATAAGGGCGAACATGCAGAATGTAAACAGAAGGGGAATGATGATTGTAATATTGCAAGTAGAATCTCAAATCGTAATTTTCAAATTAACGTATAAATTCAAATACAGTCTAGCATGCAGACAGAGAATAAAGCTAGCTTCTGATTAATATATAAAACTGTTGGAAATTCGTTTGTTTTTCATTGAAATTTGCTCATTTTTAAATATTTGCCTGTCAATGCCAGTCTGTTTGATTACGCCTTTTTCAATGTTAGCCCTCAAATAATGGAAATTGTATCGCCCTATACTATTCGCCTACGTTTGACATTTTCTTAGGTTTCACCTTTTGCTTTTCGCCGTTGTTTTGATAATTTTGTCGGTATCGCCTTTTACTTTACGCCATGTTTATGTTTTGATTTAAATTATTTAAATTCCACTTTGTCAACAATCAATATGGCGTAAACCACAAAGTAAATTGTTTTGATAGTGAAATAACTCTACGCCTTTTGCGAAAATCTTTAATATTGAAAATCAAAGCACAATCAGGACAAAACATCCAAAATTCATGATTTAGTTTTAATAATGATGCAATGCATTGAAAAATCGTTTTGTTTAGATTTTGCATGTACCCCCTTAATCGCAAATTGCTCCGGAATTATTTGTTTTTTTTTTCTAAATGTCAGGTAAACTTTTAATTAGGATCACTTTCCATTTCAATTAAAATTTAGAATGTAGGATGATTTGACTTCCTAGACGACTTGTTTCGTGTAGCAGCTCGTAAAAATAAATTAATATTTTTCGTACAAATCAGATTTAATTTCTTATCTCATTTCTTAGGGAAAGCACTTGGCTTACTATTTGAAATTTGAAAAACATTCTGGCAATTTTCTGCATTTTTTATAGTATTACTTTGCCCAAGAATTGCATGACACTATTATTCGTTTGAATTCTAAGCATATCTAGTTACTGAACATTTGAAAATATTGCTTGTTATTATAAGTAAATATTATTTGAGATCCCGATCTTTCGGGTTTTGATGCAAATCCTACTGAAGAATCTGAACGCATCTTGTTGAGATTTATGTAAGTGCAAAAACATGAATCCTGCTCGGAATTTCGATTTATTCGAATTTTACTAGAACTATCGACTCAAAGATTTCGAGATTTTAGAGAATCTTAATCACGCTGATGAGCGAATCTGAACGTTTTTTGGCATTCTGGCCATTTCTGCCGGTCTGACTCGGCATTGACTCTGATTAATTTCTGAGGGGATTCTAAGCAAACTGAATGGTCAGATGTTTCGTGAATATAACTATTTAGAACGAAAATTATAAGACAATGGATATGCCAAACATGAGTCTTTTTAGATGTAGTTTTATTCGGATTCGTGATCTTTGTGTATTTTAATTAAATCATGCAGACTTAGTTGTGAATAACAGCAAAGATACTAAGTGTTTAATGATGATGATCTTTTATTGGGATTGTGTTCAAAATTATTCTTATAGTTCTGAGCTTCTGAGAGTCTTATACACTTCTAGTGTACAATACAATTTTGTGCGGATACTACTTTCTACCAGGATTTGGATTGGATCATTTCCCGAATTTCCATAAAATGTTCTTTCACGATATTCAGCACGATTCTTTGCCTGTTGTTGGAACCAATTCTACTTTCAACTTTGAAAAAAAAAAACGTATTCTTTGCACTTAATTGTATCTCGTTAAGGAGTTTGGATTAATATTTCGATTTAAGAGCACACCTTTCTCAGACTACTAATCTGATTCCACCAGAAATTCTAGTAGTTTCAAATCTATCTATCGCTTTCTAAGCAGACGTTACTAAAAGCTCAAGTTTCTAAGCGAATTCTCCTTTGTATTTTGAATCCCAACTTCTGCCAAGCCTGCCGAGCTGCAGTTGCGTCTCGAACGTAGATAGTAATTCGCCGGACCCAAGAACAGAATGATTTTTCCTCTAGCCTTCTTGTCCTTCGCCGGATCAATAGCTTCCAAGGTCCCATCTGCCTTTTTCTTGGGCTCAACCTCTTTACATAAGTCATTGAGATATATCTGGACAGACAATCTCCAGGTACTCCAGTTCTCTCTGCCGAAGGATTCCAAGAAAAATGTGTTGATGAAAATATATTTTTAATTTGTCATATCCAATTTTTCTTGAATTTGTCACAGTTGTTCCCCTTGACTAATGATGCCATTTTGCAACAGTAGCTTCTCATTTTGAATCACGTTTCCAATGGGCGATTACGTTTCCAAAAGGATCTGTGTAAAAATGTTATTGATGGTTAAAGAAAATTGTAGGACGAAAACTGCTAGTTTAATTGGTATAATGTCGTTGGCAAAGTTGTAGATAATAATTTTACAATTCTGAAAAAACTGTATATATAATAAATATAAATATAAAAAATAAACGGTTTTTAGCAATAAGCATTTTTTTTTGCTTTCACTCAGAAGTCTAATCGATGGAAATGTTGATTTCTATACTGGGGTACAATTTAAAAAAAAACCTAATGCAATCCTCGCGAAAAACGATCAGATTTTAAACGCTAATATCCCTGTCGTTTCTCCAAACATTTTCAAAATGTTTGCCCCAATCGATCGTAGATATTCCTACGCGTCGATTCCAATATTGAAAACTATTGATTTTCAACAATAAACTGCCGGCTTCAGTAGTGTAGTGGTATGCGTGACTGCTACTTTGCACCCCAGTGGGTCTGGGTTCAATCCCAGTCGACGTCGGGGTTTTTTTCTGAGGCGAAATAATCTGGTCACGTTTTCCTTCGGAAGGGAAGCAAAGCCGTTGGTCCCGGCTCATATTCATGAGTCGATAATGTGTGTAGAAAAGGCATAAACTAGCAACATTAGCATGACCAGTTACTAGTAATCACCAGATAGTGTATTTCAAATATGACGCTAGTATTGCAGGCCAATGAATTGTCGCACAATATTAGTCGATCAAACTTGGACCATTCAAAATCCATCCTCTTTAGGACGACCAATTTGATTTTCCCAGCTAAAAAGTTTGTTTGGATTGGAATATATAGTATCTAACATACCGTTCCAAATTCTGGACATTTGGAAGCCAACGGTGGCGAAAAAAAGGTCAGCTTTCCCTTTTCCGCATACCTTAAATCTTTTGTACAATTTCAAACATTCATATTCCGAAGCGCAAATATAAATCAAGTAGCATGACAAATAGCAATTTTTACAAATGGCGACCGTCGTGAAATATTGAAACAAATAATTCAAACATTCATTACACATTCCTACGTAGTCCTAAGTTACCTTTGCGTACAACTTCATTGGGTTGTCCTTTGTAGTTACTGAAACAGTGGAGTACTGCCTTTTTTTATCACTTGAAGCAGTGCCAAATAACCAGACGATCGTTTAAAAATCCCTTATCGTTTATCTATTTTGCTTTGGTGACGATGTATTTGTCAGCTTTAAATTCCTCCATGCCCTCGGCCGGAACGATAGAATTAACAATTATTCACTCTTCGAGGTAGATCTGAACATTTCTACACTCAGTAGCAAAAAAAAAGCCGAGCATAATTTTGTTAGCAAGAAACTCCATGTTCAACCTCCTGTAACTTTGTAAATTATCAATATTTTTAGCTGAAAATTTCACAACATTATACAAAATGTATAGACCTTATGTGGTCAAAATTTTATGTTGATAGAATTTATAAATTTGAAGTTATCATAAAATATGTGAAAAAAGTCATTTTTGGACATACCAATTTCAAAAACCCGTATTTCTGTAAAAAAATTAGGTAGCATATTACAAATTTCTCCATAGCTTACAAAAGTATAGAAAATAATGTGGACAAAATTTGAACTGTTTCCATCAAGTGGTTTGGACTACAGCTGACGTCAAAGTTTACTTACCAACATGAGCATTTCCCTTATTCACCCGATGCTGACCTTGCTGAAATATCGGTGCAAAAAAAAAGCCGAGGTGAATTTTATTAATAATACTGTATAACATTGTATTCGTAGTTTTCACAAACCAATTCATACTGAATGCCATATTTGCAAAGTTCTTCGTGGGTTACACTAGTTATTTGGGATATTTCACGCGTAACAAATCATGTGTATTAATAAAATGAATTCACCTCGGCTTTTTTGCACCGATATTTTAGCAAGGTCAGTATCGGGTGAAATAAGGAAATGCTCATGTTGGTACGTCAACTTTGGCGCCAGCTGTAGTCTAAACCACTTTATGGAAACAGTTCAAATTTTGTCCACATTATTTTCTATACTTTTATAAGCTATGGAGAAATTTATAATATGCTACCTAAATTTTCACAGAAATACGGATTTTTGAAATTGCTATGTCCAAAATGACTTTTTCACATATTTTATGATAACTCCAAATTCATAAATTTGATCAACATGAAATTTTGGTCACATAGGGTCCATACATTTTGTATAATGTTATGAAATTTTCAGCTAAAAATATTGATAATTGACAAAGTTACAGGAGGTTGAACAACGTGGTTTTTGGAAGCAAAATTTTGCTCGGCTTTTTTTTTTGCTACTGAGTGTACTTCGTCTTTTGTATAACTTCCCGAAACTCGTCGACTCCATCATCATTTTCAGGCTGTACTTAGCTTTTATGAAAAAAAATTAAAATTTAAAGTCAATTTGCAAAAAATGACTATCTTAGAATTGGACGAATTTTTTTTTAATAAAGGCAATATAATTGTCTAAAAGTTCGCCATACATTGCAAGATGGGCACTTTTAAGGAAAAAAAGTTTTTCTAACAACAAATTTTTCATGTCCAATTTTTACCGTGTATCGCGCCAATTCGTCTAATAATTTGTTCCTTAAACCTCACAGAAGCCAATTCAAAGTAATTATAATGACAATTTGAATTTTGAAGGGCTTCGAATGTTTGAAAAATAAAGGCTGCTATTTGGAAGGGATTATTTTTAAATTTTTAATTTTTTTAACATTAGTGATAATACAATTAAATCAGCTGGTTGATCCTGTTTATTACCAAACCTTTGAAGTATATTACAAGAAGAACAATAAATTGGAAAACAAAAGCTTTATCATAATATCTGAAGTATTGACCCATGACTCAATAGCAGTTCAGTTGTTTCTATCAATATTTCTAGGTTTCATTGAACAAAATTCAAAATATTGCTCGAAAATTATTGTCATGTCAGATGGAGCAGCAGTCCATCTTTACCAGCGTGTGCAATTTCAAGTCCATATATGGATTGGAACGTCTCATGGGATAGGTCCATGTAATGCTATTGGTGGTAATCTCAAGCGAATGGCAAAGAGAGCAAGTCTTGCTCAAGATTATGGAAACACAATCAAAACTCCTCGAGAACTATATGACTGGGCAGTTGAACAGTCAAATATAAGTATTACAAAACTGAATTTCTGCTTCATATCAGCTGAACAGTATGCAAAAATGTCAGAAGAACTTGAGGAGTTCTATAGCCACGTAAAGACAATACCTGTTACACAGGTTCATTGCTTTGTACCTATTTCAGAAAATCAAATTTCAGCTGAAAGGTTTTCTGATTCAAAGGATAATCCAAAGAAATTCACTTTGTATGTGAAAGATTTATAAATTAAATATATGAAGCTATGTTAATAACTAATACGTGAAGATGTACATATAAAAAATAAATAAAAGAAAACACTTACCAAGCTAAAACCTATGAGTTTTCATTGGCACAAACAGTATTTCGAAAAATCGTGATATTTGAAACGTCATTAAGTGGTTAAGCATCAAGTTTTATCAAATTATAATTGTCTAATTTAATAAAACTTGGTGCATATCCATTTAAAGACGATTCATATATGACGTCCGCTATTTTTTTTAGATTTATCAGCCCCCTCCCTCCCTCTATCACATTTACACTCTGTAAAAAATCTTGGCTTTCATTACCGCCAACCCCCCCCCAAGAAATATATGAAGCCATATTTGAATCGTCCCTAAAAATAGGAATATCCGAACAAGCAGTTATGAATGACTTGTACTTAAACGTACACTTTTGGTTCTGTTTTACTGATGTAAAGGGAAATTTAATGTTTTTGACCCTTTTCAAATGTTAGTCTAGATGATTATTGTTTTTCACCAAATGTTCAATACATACAATTTTTTATGACTGCTAAATTTTATTGGATTCCATAGGGGTGTTGAATACCATAACTAGACGAGTATCGCGTGATACACGGTAAAAATAGGACATGAAAAAGTTGTTGTGAGAAAATCCTAAATTATCTTGAATGTTAGCAATCTTTAGACAATATATTTTTGCCAATGGATGTTGATTTTAAGAACATTTTTTGCGTTTAGATTAATATTTACAATTTTTTCATAAAAGTTAGGACGATTTTCTTAAAGTCACCCATACATCAACTTTTTTGTGAATCTTTTCCTTTTTGAGTTATGTTGATTTGAAAAAATCGATCAAAAAACTTAAGCCCTTTCCAAAATGGTAGTCTAGCTAAATTTTGAAAAAACCAAGTATGCAAAGTTGCTTGAAAAGACATAGTCTGCACACCCACAAAGTTTCAATTGGATTCTCAGAGGGTGCTGCCAAAAAACTGTGACTGTGACAAAGTGGCATAATTTTAGGGAAAGCAAAAAAGCATGCCAAGTTTCAGCAAAATTGTTAATAGTCAGTATCAATTCCTGGAGATATTTGGAAAGTCCTGCTAATCAGCTTTTCAATTGTTGAACTTCCGATACCCGCCATCTTCACAGGTATCTGGGTCCACACGCTCTTGGTAATAGTAATAATACGCAGTAAACAAGAAGTAGGTCTGCATTTCACGGTGGCTTGAAGAATAATGATCAAGTTGATTTGACAATGTATTTCTATGCTTACTACACAGAAACAAAAGCGTTTTCAAACATGAAAGCGAACCGTGAACTAGTTCACGTTTTCAGGATTTTAACCCAAAAAAGTTCTCGATTATCTGATTCAGTTCACGGTATATTTTTGCTTATTCTATTCATGGCTGCAGGTCACAGATTTGGGCTGGGTTTTTTTTTCGTGTATGAAGAACTCAGTGTTCTATGATCGATACCCGAACAGGAGACAACAACATATGAATACCTGATTTTGATCTTGATAACTGGTCTTGGTATTAAAGAGCTCAGATTAAGAGTTAAAATACCTAAACAAAATACCTAAGAATTGCAAGCAAAATATCTCTCGAATAACAAAACATGTTATTCCGGATACCTGGGAATACCTGAGAGGTACTATTTTGATATTGTCTTACCTCAATTTGGTATTCGCATAACATTGTGGGAAAAAATTTCTGGAATTATCTGGAATTATAAGGTATTTTATCTATTAATCTGAGAACTTAAATACTAAGGCCAGTTATCAAGTTTTCGTTCCTGCTCGGGATGCCAAATACCTCTCGAATAACAAAACTTGTTATTAGGGATTCCTGGGAATACCTGAGAGCTACTATTTTGGTATTGTCTTACCTAAATTTTGTATTCGCATTACATTATGGGAACAGGATGTATTTTAGGCATTTGATCTCTAATGCAACGCTCTTAAATACCAAGGCCAGTTATCAAGTTATTCGTTCCATAAATAGTATTAATAATTTTATTGTCATTTATTAAATTTCATTTTCGGTGTGCCGTTTTTGAAATATTTTAAAAAACAATTTAAGTTAGGTTAGTTATATTTTTCTTATACGCCCTTTTCAAAAGTTAGTTGTGATTCTCCGTCTGTATGTTTTCTAAAATAGCAAATCACTTAGGTTTATCCGTTTGAAACTGGCAACACCTTCCCATTTGACACATTTCCCCGATCGAGTAGTAGGCGATAGCAGCAGTAGTAGTATTAGTAGTCCTCTTCACATGCAAGGATACACTGATTTCGCGTGCTCGCCAAATTTTCCTTCTCACAGTATCGTCTTCTCGCAAACGCGCTCCCAATCGAAACTCTCGCACACTTCCATGTACACATTCAGCGTGTTGTTGGTGTGCGAGTGCCTACCGCTCCTATGGGAAAGCGAAGCGAAAAGGGTGAGGCCCTGAGAATCGAGCAGCAGCGCTGGAACATCAAATCACCGTAATCCTAATGGAATATCCGGGAAAATGATTATCGCTGTCATAATCACCACGACCCAACAGACTAACCGTAGAATGAAACCCTTCCGAAAGATAGTCTAGCAAGGATGATTGCTTATCAGTTCGTGATTCCTCGGAAGAGGTCAGAACGATAGGCTCTTGTGTGTCACTGCGAACCGAACACGGACAGACTGGTTGTGTCCTCGTGGCGTGGACAATCAATAAAATTCCGGTTTTCGCTTTTGCTTCTTCTTTTCCCCCTTGCCCCGGGAGCTGATTTGATGATGCCGGGCGGTCGTAAACGTTCGTTTGCCTCGTGTTTGTGTTTTGGCTAGCTATTTTGCCTTCTCGACCCGAGGTGATGTCTTTGATTCCTTTACTGCGGCGGCGGCTCTCTTGGGAAATGATTGACTATCTATCGAATAAAATTCGTGACTCGACTGAAAGATATTTTTTTTCACTTTACGACTTCTATAAGCTACTTATTCCGGAGCCCAGGGTAAACACACTTGCCAGTGTCGGTGTGGATCAATTTCGCCAATCGTTACAACTACGGAAATCTTCCCAATTAAACTATTGCGGCTGTAGCTGAAAATTAACGAATTAAGTCGAAATTGCTTGCAGCAGAGAGATGCAATCGATGATCAAAAATTAATTCCGTTCGCAATTGGCCCTATGGGCACTTACATACACACACACTTCACGGCACGGCCCAGAGTGTTTTGCGGTGTAACCTACATTCGTCGAGTGTGGCGCACTCGGCCGGCTGAGAACAACGACCAAACAGTAAACAAACACAATTAATTACCACCGATTGCTTCATAGAGCAAGGCAGAGCGATTGAATTCGCGGCACAGCATCCATCCACAGCACCAAACGGATCCAGCTGGTAGAATTGCTCATTGTTTTGTTTTTTTCTTTATCTTGGTCGCGTGAGCAATAAGCGTAAAATCAAACGGTTTTGGCTCTAACCCCGAGGCTGCAAAGAATTCGCGCGTCACATTTGCAGCAATAATTTCCACGAAGAAGCACGCCAAGATTCGTTCGGTGGCTATGGTGATGCATCTTCGGTGCCTACTCTTAAAGATCCCGCTTTTCTTCATTAAGATATATGGTTGCTGTAGCGGTTTGTCTAGTAAAATGATTGAATTTTTTTTCGTTCCATCGCACTCAAGCTTACGATGCGCAATGGTTCGTTTTTTCTTTCTTTCTTTTTTTTGCTTCTGCGAAAAAGAGATTTCACGAATTAAAAAAATGTAGGACAAAACCAGTAGCCAAACGCGGCTGTGCAGATGTTGATGCTCGAGTCTCGAAGAAGATGTATGTTGGGCACACGCGAAGTAATAAGTGATAATTACAGATGCAATTCCTTTCCCTCCCAGCCGGCGCCTTACCCGGCGCGTTTCACGTTGGATTTACTTCTCAGCCCCAGAATTGAATGATAATAATTGTTGAAATTTAAATAACGCATTACCAGTTTGAACAAGCGGCTTCTTTCCTATGTACACACGTGGTTCGTGTGAAATCCAGTAAATGGGTAAATACGCACCGTTACTAGAGTTGGCTGTGGACCAAATTACAGTTCGCTTTTGCTTAATGAAAGTGGAGGAGTGGTAGTTAGCGTTTGATCAGTTGTGATTGATTATACAAACGGGTGCAATTTGGTTGGCACATTGAACTTTCAACGACGGG